>PVHY01003381.1:0-20108 GCA_004024945.1 Uropsilus gracilis
TTTTCCTCTATGTATGTTATGGTTTCAGGTCTGATATCTAAGTCTTTTATCCATTTTGAATTAATTTTTGTACATGGTGTGAGAGAGATGTCTTGGTCCATTTTTTTGCATGTCTTAGTCCAGTTTTCCCAGCACCATTTGTTGAAGAGGCTATCTTTGTTCCAATGTAAGTTTTTCCCTCCTTTGTCAAAGATTAATTAACTATATGTGTGTGGCTTTATTTCCAGATTCTCAATTCTGTTCCATTTTGATGGTTTGTTGGTTGTTGTACCAGTACCATGCTGTTTTAAGTATTATGGCTTTGTAGTATAGCTTGAAGGTTAGTCCTCCCTTCTCTCTTTTTTTGGAGAGGAGGTTTTTTGATATTCAAGGTCTTTTGTTATTCCATATGAATTTCTGTAATTTTTGTTCTATCTCTTTAAAGAATGTCATTGGAATTTTTAAGGGGATTGCATTGAATCTGTAGATTGCTTTTGTTAGGATGGCCATTTTGATGGTGTTAATTCTTTCCATACATGAGCAAGGAATGTCTTTCCATTTCCTGTGTCTTCTTTTATCTCTTTTAGTAGCATTTTAAAGTTTTCTTTGTATAGTTCTTTTACGTGTTTTGTTAGGTTTATTCCCAGGTATTTAATTGGTTATGGATGACTTTTTAAATTTTTTCTTCTTCTGCTTGACTTTTTGCGTATAGGAAGACTACTGATTTCTGGCTAGGTGTTGATTTTGTAGCCAGCAACCTTACTGAACTGGTTAATTATTTCAAGAAGTTTTTCTGTGGATTTTTTTGGGTTCTCTACATATAGAATCATATCATCGCATATAATGATAGTTTCAGTTCCTCTTTTCCTATTTGTATCCCTTTTATATCTTTCTCTTGCCTTATTGCCCTGGCTAGGACTTCCAAAACAATGTTAAAAAGTAACGGAGAGAGTGGGCATCCTTGCCTATTTCCAGATCTCAGCTGGAATGATTTTAATTTTTCCCCACTTAAGATGATGTTTGCTGTAGGTTTGTCATAGATGGCTTTTATTATGTTGAGGTAGGTTCCTTTGATCCCCAGTTTTTCAAGGGCTTTTATCATAAATGGGTGCTGGACTTTGTCAAATGCTTTCTCTGCATCAATTTATATGATCATATGGTTTTTGTTTTTCTTCTTATTGATATGGTGGATTATGTTAATTGATTTCCGGATGTTGAACCATCCTTGTGCCCCTGGGATAAATCCCACTTGGTCATGGTGAATAATGCTTTTTATGTTGGATTTGATTTGCTAGTATTTTGTTTAAAATTTTTGCATCTGTGTTCATTAGGGAAATTGGTCTATAGCTTTCTTTCTTGGTGCTGGTTTTGGTATGAATGTGATGTTTGCTTTGTAGAATGTGTTTGGGAGCTTCCCTTCTTTCTCAATTTTTTGGAAGAGTTTTAATAGTATAGGTGTTATTTCCTCTCTGATTGCCATGTAGAATTCATTTGTAAAACCATCTGGTCCTGGGCTATTGTTTTTAGGGAGAGCTTTTATGACTGCTTCAATTTCACTACTTGTGATCAGATTATTTAGACTTTCTATTTCTTCTTTGTTCAATTTTGTGTAGTTGTATTTTTCCAAGAATCTGTCCATCTCATCCAGGTTGTTGTATTTGTTTCCATATAGATGTTCATAGTAGTCTGATTATCCTTTGTATTTCTTTTGTGTCTGTGGTGATTTCTCCTTTCTCGTTTGTGATCCTATTTATTTGGTTCTTTTCTTTTCTTTGTGAGCTTTGCGAGGGGCTTGTCAATTTTATTTATTTTTTCAAAGAACCAGCTCTTAGTTTTGTTGATCTTCTGGATAGTCTTTTTGTTCTCTATGTTATTTATTTCTTCTTTTATTTTTATTATTTCTTGCTTTCTTCTGGGCTTTGGCTTTTCTTGTTGTTCTTTTTCTAATTTTTCAAGTTGGGATATGAGGTTTTTTCTTTGGATATTTTCTTGGTTTTTGATATGGGCCTCTATTACTATGAACCTTCCTCTTAGATATGCTTTTGCTGAGTCCCAGACATTTTGGAATCTTGTGTCTTCTTTGTCATTTGTTTCAAAGTAGGTTATAATTTCTTCTTTAATTTCTTCCATTACCCATTCTTCATTTAGTAGTACATTGTTCAGTCTCCATGTATTGGATATTCTTCTTGCTTTATCTTCATTTTTAATTTCTAGTTTAATGCTTTTATGATCAGAGAAAAAAGTTGGTACAATTTTTATTTTTGTGTATTTGTTCAGGTTTTCCCTGTGTTCTAATATGCGGTCAATTTTAGAGAAGGATCCATGTGCATTTGAAAAGAAGGTGTATTCCCTTTTTTGGGGGTGCAGTGTCCTGTGGATATCTATTAGGTCCATTTGGTCTAGGTCTTCCTTTAAAGCTTTTGTGTCCTTGTTTAGCTTTTGTTTTATTGATCTGTCTTTTGGTGAGAGTGGAGTATTAAAGTCTCCTATGACATATGTGTTTTCATCAATATTTGTTTTCAGTTCTGCTAGTAGCGTCTTATGAATCTTGGTGCTCCCTCTATTGGTGAATATATGTTGATAATTGTTAAGTCTTTTTGGTGAGTTGAACCACATACCATTAGGTAGTGTTGGTCTTTATCCTTTGTCACTTTTTTTATTCTGAAATCTGCTTTATCTGCTATAAGAATGGCTACCCCTGCCTTTTTCTTGGGACCGTTTGCTTGTAGAATTGTTTTCCATCCTTTCACTTTCAGTCTATGCTTATCTTTAGGGATTAGATGTGTTTCTTGGAGACAGCAGAATGTTGGGTTCTCTCTTTTGATCCAGTCTGCAACTCTGTGTCTTTTGATTGATGAGTTTAGACCATTGACATTTAGGGTGACTATTGATGTGTGGGGTTCTAGTATTGGTTTTCTAGAGGTCATTTTGAAGTTCTGCTTTGGTTTTGTTTTATGTATATTCTATGTATTCGTCTGAGAGTTTTGGTCCTAGGGCTTCTTCCAATATTTCTTGGAGTGGGGGTTTGGTGGTAGCAAATTTTTGGAGACTTTGTTTGTCTGAGAAGGTTCTAATTTTTCCTTCATACAGGAAGGACAGCTTTGCAGGGTAGAGTATTCTTGGCTGGCACTTTTTGTCTTGGAGTTTTTTGAATACGAGGCTACATTCTCTTCTTGCTTGGAGTGTCTCTTCAGAGAAATCTAAGGTCAGTCTAATAGGTTTTCCTTTGTAGGTTATCTGTTTCCTCTCTCTAGTCATCCTCATTATTTTTTCTTTATCTTGAATTATTGGGAATTTTAATTATGTGTCTTGCTGTGGTTTTTCTTTCATTGAAGTAGTTTGGTGTTCTTTTTGCTTCCTGTATGTCTATTTTCATTTCATTTTTCAATTTTGGGAAGTTCTCTTCTATTATTGCTTTAAAAAGCCTATCATTTCCTATGTCTTTCTCTTCTCCTTCTGGGATTCCGATTACTCTTATATTTCCTTTCTTTAAAGTATTGGATAGATCTCTGATTTTTTCCACTATCTTCTTATTTTTTTATCACTCTCTTTTTCTCTCTTAGTTCTCTCTACTTCTGTGTCCTCCAGTGTGCTTATTCGTTCTTCAATTTCTTCTAGTCTGCTTTCATGGCTTTTTCCAGTATTTTTGATGTCTTCTATCACTCCTATATGCTGCATCTCCTTCATTTTCTTATTTAGGGTTTCAATCTTGTTCTTCTGTTCACCAATGATGATGTTCATTTTGCTAAGTCCCTTTTTATATTTTTCTACTTCTCCTCTTAGCTGATTTATTGTTTTTATTATTATGTGTCTAAATTCTTTAACTGACATAAAGGGCATTTCTTCGATTTCATCTCTGTTGGTTTCTAGAGTCTGTTTGTCCTCTGGAGATGGATTATGTCCCTTTGGGCTCATTTGAATATTTGCATTTTTTTTCCTTCCTGTGTTTTCTCTTCGGGTTTGCTCCACATATTGTGCAACGACTGCTCGAGTATTGGTTGGCATGTTGAAGAATATTATTCTGTAGTGATTTCTGCCTTTTGTGCTGGGATGTGTTTCTTGCTTCTGTTGGCTGTTTTTGGGTTTTGATTCCTTCCCTTTGTTTCTGGGCTATGTGTTCTGTCCTTTACTTTTGTACTCTCTACCTAGTATTGTAATTCTTGTTGGGATTTCAATCTGTGCCAGCACCCCAGAAGTCTCACCTACAGCCAAAGTTTCCTTCAGTAGCCCTGCCAATTGTGGGAGGCGCTAGCAGTCCCTTTGGCTCGCAGCTGGGAACTCTCCATCCCCGCCCTGGGGGGAGCCCAGAGTAGGGTCTTCCGCGTGCACAATCCGGGAAGGGTCGATCAGATGCCTGGGAGAACCCCAGAAGTCTCACCTACAGCCAAAGTTTCCTTCAGCAGTCCTGCCGATTGTGGGAGGCGCTAGCAGTCCCTCTGGCTCCCAGCTGGGAACTCTCCACCCCCGCCCTAGGGGGAGCCTTGTGCTCAGTTCTTTATAACATCTTTCAGGTTAACATTTTATTTCTCTTAAACACTACCATATTGAAGAACAAGAGTTTTTGTCTATTTCATCCAACTGCTATAGTCCTGAAAGATATCAATATTACCTAGCTCATGGAAAGAACTTAACAATGTTTAAAAAATAAATAAGTACTTCATATGGGATAGGACAGTATCACTTACAGATGTAAACCAGATGTTTGATTGCGTTCTTTATCATGTAACTGTCCAATTCTATGCTCCCAAATCTAATCATATTGCCTTAATTTTCACAAGCCTCTGAAGGAAAATGTTATTCTCTGCACTTTTATAACCATTCTCTTGCTATTGCAAGGGATTGTTTAACTTCTTGGTCTTTTAAGTTCCCAGCAACTTTAGTCAATACAATTTTGCATTTACAATTCACTGTCATAATTCTTTAGCATAACCAAAGAATTGATGAAAATTTTTATTCATATTTTCATCTTCTGAATTGTGTTAGCAGGCAGATGAATTATGTGAGATAGATGCTGAAGTGTAAAAACACATATCAATAGGCAATGTTGAGAGCTTCTAGATTTCTTTGTCTGTTGAAAGAAATGATACACAAATTCCAAAGATTTTCTAACACTTTGAATATTTTAAGATACTTTTCTCAACAGGTCTCTAAGCCAGTTTCTTTTGCTGTGACTTTTCTGATCCCATTTCCATCCATTTATAATCAAAAGTTTATTACTAAAATTTATTACCAAAATTTAATTATAAATCTGAATGGGATTAAAGCAAAGAAAGAACAATGGTAAGAGTGAGGAGTCAAATGTCAAGAATGCATGACTCATATTCTATATAATTGTTAATTCTATGTAATTTGTAATGTAACTGGGAAATTAATTTAGGAATACTACCTATGTCTTCTTCTTATATCTTGTCTACCACAAGATGTTGATGACAGACAAGAAAGTGTATTAAAGAGTTACATGATTCTCATCCTTATTATTACTCTTCAAATTCGACTTTTTCTTAGCATTAATAAACCTTAGTAGTTTAATATTTATAGCAGAGAAAGGTTAGCAAAATATTATAGAAAGTTTTCCAGGAATCATCTGGTCTCCAATTAAATTCAAAATATTCCTTGATTCTGGATAGGGGTTTTTGGAACACTTAAACCATTTCTGAGACTAAATATTGGTGAATGAACACATTGATATTGACCTTACCATCCAGTCCAACTGAAATTGAAAGTCACTGAATAAAATTAATTTGTTGAGACAACAAATTTGAAAAATGGACTCTAGCATGAGGGAATGACCAGATATCACTAGGAGGATTTCAAAATTTGCATTTAAATCACACATTCATCTATTTTTTACGTTTTTACCATCTACTAAAGAGCTAATATTTAGTATATAATGGACACTCATTAAGAAACTTGAGGAATAGATAAATGAAAGACAGGATCATTATTATAATTACTCTTTTTCTTTAGTATATTTTTGTGCACTCTCCTGTCTCTTCACTGTATTCAGTGATGTCTACTCACTTGTCTGTTCAGTGGCTCCCTAAAATACTTTGTAACTAAAGCTGTAGATTTTCTTGCAAGATTTTCAGTCAATTCATATTAACAGTTTATTCAGTCAATCATATTAACAGTTTATTCAGTAGCAGCCTCTCTAAAAACAGTGGTAAATTTCACTTGGGAAAAATAATAGATATTCCAACATTTTGGTAAATGAATGACAATTGCAACATTTAGGAAATATGACATAGTAATAAATTTAAAATGGAAAGGAAAATGTACATTAGAGTATCTCCTATCTAACAATGCAAATGACTGAGGTAAAAATGATTCACCAATTATTTGATATTATATCAAGAACGGTTAGTATACAGAGAGACTGTTAACTCTTAAGACAAGCACTATTTATGCCAACTATTGTCTTGTTATTGGTCACACATCAATTATACATGCTAAAATAAGTGTAAGAATTCTGCTATCAAACACAGCAAGTATTTGGTTGAAATATATATGTCTGAATTTTATTGGACTGAAAGCCATGAAAGTGAAATACCTCAGACAAAATGCAAAAAGGTAACTGTCCATTGTAATTATGAAAATAGTACACAAACTTGAAAATTATAGTATAAGAAAAACAGAAAAAAAGCTCTTCAATGCTTTTCAAAAGTGATCTTTTGAGGAACAAATAAAGAAAACAAAATAGTGTCTTAAAACAAAGAATTAAGTTACTAAATAATACAAAACAGAAAGAACAATATATCCTCATTATCTAGAAAAGAAATGAAAGAAAAGCAGAGGAGCAAGGAAAAATCAGAAACTGTTACATAATTCCCCAAAGCTCAAAGAGGGTGGCAAGAATATAGAAAAGTATACTTTCAAGGATAGTACATGGTTGCTTGGTAAGATTGCCCCATAAAACATTTCTCATCAAATCACTAGAGTAACGCTTCATTTTAACAGAATTTTAAGAAATGGTATAGCAGAAAGTCAGCAGAAAGATCTGCTGTATTAGTGTTAACACCTGATATACTTTCAAAAAAGCATCCAATGCATGATAACATTTGGTAAGTCATTTAACTACCTCCATTACCCCAATTTTTGATTGCTAAGGGAGTCTAATTTTTTAAAAATAAAATTGATAATCAAAAAGCAGTGGTTAATGCCATATAAGTATTATTCCATGATGGCATTGCATAAGTTCCAGATGTGTAGCATTAGAAACAGTACTATTCATTAATCAAGAAAGATAAACATGTCATTTGCAGCAATATGAATAGAACTAGAAGGAATCATGCTAGCAGAAATAAGCCAGAAAGAAAAAGAGAAATACTGGATGGTCTCGTTTATGTGAGGGATAAAAGGAAAACAATCAGACAAGAAAAATTTAAACTAACTTTCAGCAAAACTGAAACATAGAGCATGGTGGGGGGGAGGAAATCAAGGGTGGGAGTGGCACAAAAGACTAAGATGATGATTCATGGGTGATAAGGTGGTGGGAGAACCCAGGGGTAAATAATAATGTAAAATAAAATAAACAATATAAAAATAATAAGAATATAACAGTGTAACAGTAAGTTAACCTTAGACAGCACAGAATTATGTGGTATAACTATATTTTTAAATTCATCCAGCAAGTATTAACTGACTACCAATTACATGTATTACATGAATGCAATGTTCTGTATTAAGGATGGATGACTAAGATACAGAAATGATATATAAAATTAATGTTGCTGTGGGGGTTGATATAGAAAATAATATTGGTATAGGTGGTCTAGAAAATGATAACAAAATTAAACTTAAAAGTGGTTTATAAGAAATTTATTCTTGTTAGAGGAGAATCAGCCCTTTCTCTTTTGCTGTCTGGTGTTATGTATTGATACAGCATCAACTAGAGCAGTCTTGTAACATGGATCAACCAAGACTAAGAGCAAATCAACATGCTGAGCTAATGCAACAGAAAGATGCAAATAACTGCATTTATTACAAAATCAGTGAGCTGACACAACGATGAATTCTGGAATCATGTTAAGAATTGCACTAACACTGTCCACATGGGTTAGGGTCAGAGACATCTTCAAAGAGGATAAATGCTTGAGCTGAGTCAAATAACAGGACATCTGTGGAAATAACAGGATAACTGCATTTCAAAGGGAAATGTGATGTACACATTACCAAAGTATGAAAGACCTCTGAACATCTGAGTAATTACTTGAGAATAAAAAAGTCTCTGTTTAGATGTAGAAAGTCATTCAAGATGGGTGTGGGAGGTAAGCAGAGCTGAACTTGTGAAAATCTATTGCAAGATTTATTAAGGGGAAATAAATTTCTAACTCACAGTCTAATAATCTAAAATCATTCCAGCAGTACCAACTGGAATTATGCTAACATTTGGGGGTTATCTAGGAAATAGAGCAAGCTTTATGAGTTAAGATTAAGTTGTTTTACAAAAAGATTATTTTGAGTGCAGCTTGGAGTACAGATGGATTGAAGACCGGTAAGAATAGATGTGAAGGAAAACAATTAGGCATCTCTTGCAATAGTCACTTAAATGATGCTGAAAACAAGCTAAAGTAGTAGTCATGGAAATAGAAAAGAAAGGACATGTGTAAGACATTTGTGAGAATAGGATTTAAAGATAGATTAAATGAAGATGATTATTGGATAATTTTTTTATATTTGGTATATTGGTAATGACTATAAACTAGATTATTGTAGATATAAAGAAGAAATTTGGGGAATGATGAGGTGGAGGGCAAGAATTCAAAAAGTAAAAATCAGGGATATTTAATTCTGTTTTGGATCTTTTGAACCAAGATTAAGTCATTCATCATAGGTACACAGATGAATGTATCTTCCAGGTAAAAGATTACAAAATGTACCCAGAGGTTAATTATCTTAGATTTATAACATTTTTGGGCAAAAGATACTTTTGGAGGATGTATGTCAAAATATTCTTTATTGAATAGTTTGGTTGTAATCTTATTTTGTCTGTTAAGAAGAACTTTTCATTATTAAAAAAAAAAACAGTTTGTACATAGTTATGGTGAATACTGGTTTTCCTTCCAGGTACTCTTTCTCTGACACTTGATGGCAATTCTTCAAGCCATTTACACTGTTTTACCCCTGTGACAGAGACTGCTGTGTTTACCAGTTTAAATAATGTTTTGCTTCCATGTATAGATATACCTGGTTCATATTTGTAGTCTCATGCAGTTAGTAGTGTGTTGATACTGGCTTACAACCTATGCAATAGAGACAAAAATGATATGTGCTATTCTTAGACATGGCACCTAAAAGCACCTTCAGTGTCTTGGTCTGATTCTTTCTCTTTCTTTATGACATTCCAGGTTGAGAGAATTCTGACAATAACTCCATTAGGGATCACTGAGCCATAAGATGGAGACTGGCAAGTACCATCTGTGTGCTGATAACTTCTGATTCTCTGTCACCAATCTGGATCTGTCTGTTATTTTAAAGACTTTTTTTATCCAACTTTCTTCAGTACATTTTAATTTACAAGGAAACTAAAGAGATTTTGTCTATGTTTTACTATTGCCAAGTTCTGCTCCAGACTATAGGAATTTATTCTCTAAACCCTTCAGCTTGATGAAATTGGCTGACTTGGATTTAATCAGCATATTGCTAGTAGCTTAATCAGATAGTGCTATTGAGAAAACTTAGGAAGTCTTGGCTTTACACAATATGTACATAAAAATAAGTACAAACAATCTACTAAGTGAACTGCTCATTGATTGTTTTCTTATCATTTACAGGTCAATAATAGAAAACACAAAAAATAAATTCAGTGTATCAGGGAGTAAAAAAGAAAGATTCTGGAAGAAATCTACCTCCCCTTTCAAGAGTCTTTCAAATATACAATTTTCTGGGGGTACTTATTGCATATAGCTATTAATTTATATATCAATTGTTAGTACTTGTGGATCACACACCAACAACCTAATGTCAGAAAACTTGAACTGTTTTGTATAAATATCTCAGTTTGGGATATTGCTTTATCCAGTTTTGCTTTCAGGTTAAGGAAAGACTACCTTTTAAATGGCTAAATGTTGTTAATAGAAAAATTATTAGTTGTTAATAGAAAAATCATTTTGCTAATATCTCAGGTTCCACTTTTTGGGGAAGTAGATATTGAATTTACTTATTGAATTTACTTATTGAAGTTACTTAAAAATTATTTTAAAATCATATACTGTTTTAAAATATTTTTATTAAAAAGCTACATAAACCTTTACCACATAAATTAGAAATACAACACACACACCAAAAACTGTTCCTATATAATCCTCTAATGAGAAACCTGTGCTAGTGAATTGTACAAATTATTATGTAAAATATAAACTGTTTTACAAATATGCTTCACAGTTTTCTTTTTTTCTTCATGTTGGTTGGGGCAGAGAACAACTATTGCTGGTTTAAGCATATTACTTATTCTAGCGATTTTATCTGGTGTATATTTTCTTAAGAGGGAGAAATATGATTGTAACAGATCAATAGTAAATGACAGTGAGATATATCTTTCCCTTACAAAAATTGAAGTAATAATTTATTATTTATTACGTTGTAAAGGTAAAAAGGTGAATTAGTAACAATATAATGATTCTAGAAAGTAAAGGATGGAGGTTTTACAACCTCCTATTGATTCTGTATCATGAGTGTTCTATTAACTGTGATAAATCCCTATGTACAGCTCTTTACTCTTTCTTCAGGGAGTGTTTCAGACATCCAAGCAGAGAGAATTTACTTTCTCTGTGTATTCATCTGTATGTTGTTATATGTTTTTAACACTGACAGGATGGGAACCACATTTAGACTTTTGGTTTTTACTTGATGTCCAGCCTTGTCCCTCTGCCTTATAGTTGTATTTGGAACTACAGGTAATAGGTAAAAACTTTGAAAGGACAGAAGTTGTCAGTTCGTTCCTCGAGTGCCTCACCAGTGAGAGAATGTCAAGTATCAGGAAGAGAGATTTAGGAGAGAGGTAAAAGTTCACATGTGTGACTTGAAATTACATGATGGAAAATTTTCACATTATTTTATTTACAGATTCCCTGATTTGAGAAATTACCTTAAAATTATAGACAAGGAGAAGTTTAAGGACAATTGTTTAGAATACAAATGAGTAGCTTTTGCATCATCTTAAGTTCACAAGTAATGAGGCTATAATACCACGTGCCACCTTGCAAAGGCAATGCGAAGGTAGAGAATCTATTATTGGCTTAGATCATTCCATGAGACTCCGAATTAGTCCAGCAGACACCACTGCATCAACTTGTTCTTCGGGCCCTAATATCTGACTCAGGATATCCTTCACTTTTACTCAAATCCTGCCTCTAATCCAGTTTGTCCTAGTTATATTCATTGCTTACTAACTGCTAGGTCAAACAGAAATTGCTGTAACCTTGCCAATTCTGGTTTGACACCAAGCTAGACTTGACTGCTCAAGCAGCTCTCTTCTGCCCCTTTCTGTCACAAGTCTGCATGTGCACAGCTGGGCTCAAACAACTTAGTCTGATTCCTTCATTCAAAAGCAATTTACTGGATACTTGTCAAGTGTCAAGTATTGTACTAGGTTCTTCTGGTATATGAGTAAAACAAGAAAAAAATGTGATGAAGTTTGCAAATGGGAGTTACATCTTATGCTGTTCCCACACATTGAAGAAAACCTTTCATATCTTATAGGATTGCTTTAAGTAACTATTTATACAGGAACTGTGTTATATAACTCCTTACCACATGAATTTTGCTTCAAATACTTTCTCTCAGAGCTCATTCAATTGAACTTAAGATTGAGAAAGACCATGACACTGCTGTTCTATTTGTGATATTGACCCAATATATGCCAATGCTTGAATTTTAATTAATAATTCAATTTTTATTCTTATAACAAAATGTTTATATTAGCATAGGTTTCCCAAAACAGGTTTTTATTTGAGGACTTAGAGGTGTGTGATTTACTGAAGAAATGTTTCTTATGAAAAAAATCCTAATAGGGAGTAAGCATAGGGTGGAAAAGGAGTCAAAAGGGTGAGATCAACGTTGAATCTATTTCTGATGATCCCTGGGAAGGATCTAGATTTTAAATTATACTTGAGGAATTTCCCATCTCCTGAGGCAGAGGGATGTGTTAGCAGAGGACAATTTTGCAGAGAAGAGGCAGGTATCAATTAACAGTCAATAGCCATAGAAGCTACTGAATGAGTACACCATATAGGAAAAGGGATCTGAATGAGGCCATAACAGTGCCTTTGAGAATGTACTATATGGGATGCTTGGCATATGAAAATATTGATGACCTCAGAGAAATTTTTATGGCTTCATGATTATAAGCTTTATTTTCAGTATCTTCTAAGTTGCAGGCACATATATACTAAAAATATGATGTAATTGCTACCTTTCATCATCCAGACTGGTAGCACATGGTAGTCACATGGACTGCGAATAGAAGTGGACTGGGGATTTGAGGTGTTTAGGTATTGTGACATGACTTCTAGTAGAATCCAGCAGAACACACTGTGGAGTATAATATGGGAGCAACACTCAGCCAGTCCCAGATGGTAACTGGGAAGATCTGAATCATGGGTCAGGAAAAGTTCCCTCTAGCACATAGCATTTCAGTCAGTTTAGCAATTGGGGCCCTTTTGCTTTTGTATTAATTTCCTGTGACTGACAATGTTTTCAAAGACTGTTGACTTAACAACAGAAATTTATTGTAACAATTATAGAAACTAGAATATGGTGGTGCTCTCTTTCCAGGTTCTAGGTAAAAATCCTTTCTGTCTCTTTCAGTTTTTGGTGACTCAAGGAAGCACTTCTTGGCTGTGAATTGCTTCATTCTCACCAATGCCTCTATTGCTTTCTGTGTCCATGAGGGTATATGTGTGTGTTTGTGTGAGTGTCTTTGTGTTTCATGACTGTTGTAAGAAAATTTGTCACTGGTTTTAAAGTCATGATCCAGGTCCATTAACTCTCAAATTCTTTAAGCACATTTTTCCAAATAAGATCATATTTACAGATTCCTAAAGTTAAGTTATAGTGATAGCTTTTGATGGGGATCCCCATTCAACCCAATATCTCACTGTCAGTCCAATACTTTTGGAAATGGGCACTGAATTTAAGTTTCCATAGATAACTTATATTATGGGAGGAAGGGCATCCGTAGGTATGAACCCTGAATGTTATGGTTTCCATTATTAAGTGAACTGTAAGATTTGAATCTTCTAAATCTAAAGTTTATTTTCAACTTTCTTTCCAAGAAAAATAAGGGTTACTCTTCATATGTTCACTCTTCCAGTGAAGGTTGTGTGAACTTCAAGTTAATTTTCCATTTCAGGAAATAGCCCATGCACTCAAGATAGTTTTTCTTCTAAGTCTATTTATTTATAATTCAGTGTCTGGTGAGAAAACCTTAGGAGTGACAGAGGTAGATGGAAGCAGTTGATGAGGAGAGAGCTATATTGAAGGTATGGGGCTTGGTAAACAATAGGCATGTTAGCAAGAAACACGTTAGACCTGGGTGGTTGGGGCAAGATGTTGAGTTCAGTGTTGAATATGTTGATTCAGAGGAAGCGGTAAATTGACCAAAGTAAAAGAAAGGGTCTATCAACTAACTTCTGATGAATCACTACCAACTTTTTATTTAGAGTCTTTGCTTTAAAAATATTATTTATATGCACTTGTATTTACTTTTTGAGCAAAAATTAATGAGAATTGTTTTAATTGTACCATGAGAAAATCTGAGCTGCATCTTTAAAATTTTAACTCATTCTATAAGCAAATATTTCTGAACATGGTGCTAGGCAGCTACTCTTTTTACAACCCCAGAACATGTTTCTATATAAGTGATGTTATTTTATGCTAATGTTACCTGATTCTTAATTTCTATTTCTATTTTTAAAGGAAATGGGGATTTAAAAATCTTCCTTGGTTTCTTTTTTCCATTATTCTTATAAATAAGCACTTAAAGAAAAGTAGTCAATTTAAAATTCATATTCTTCCTATTTCTCTATACTCTCTTTTTGAATCAGAAAGGAGAAATGGGTTCTGTTATTTATCTTTTTGTATTCATAATTTGAGAATTATACCTAGAAAGGCTTTCCTCTCAACTTCTTTGAAAAGTGACATAATTGTGTTTATTGTGAACTTGCCAGTAAGACATTGATTTGCAACTCTGTTTGTACTCACTGATGTCTTCTAAATTACTTCTCTTTTCACAGTACTTTAGTAGATGAAGAACATACTAATGTTGCATGAGTATCCTTAATAGTCATTAATGATTTAAGATAATTCCTTACTATTTAGGCATATATTTTAAGATAAGATCTTAAAGTATTTTATATACTTTAATGATATATATATATATATACTTTTATATTATTTTTGGTTAAAATGTTTGAACAAAATTGTTATATATGTTACATTTTAATATGCATCCAGTTTAAGGAACACATGTTAAAAAGTGCAAAGTAAAAATGAGGTTTTAAGGCAAATAAACACTGAATTTAACAAAGTCATATATTACTATGATAACTGAAAGTATCCACTTGAAACTTCCCTCAATGATTGAAGGACCCAGTGTTGGTAAGTGTCTCTGATGCTTCATTATACACAGGAAATGATGTTCTTTGCTTTTTACATTGACCATTTAAAAGGAAATGGATAACAAGTAAATCATTGGTGTCCAACAATTCCTCATATCTCCACTGTGCTATGAAATACTATCATTTTTATGGGAAGAGTGAGTTAACATGGATGTACATGCAGCTGAAAAATACTCAAAGATGATCCTTTTCTTTTTTTGCCTATTAAAATTTTTGCTAGCATCTAAAGTCTAACAACTTGTATCTTGTAAGGTCAAAAGATAGACCCAATTTATCATTAGGTTATGGACATTTATAATTATTATGTTTTTGCTATGAATTTGCAGAGTTGGTAATCAAATAACAACATCCAAGTTATTTCATGATAAATAAAATTAATAATGGATGATGATTGATCTATTTAACAAACCTTAATTGTTGACAAATAATATTCCAACTTTATACTCTGCCAAAAAGTTTAGTACTTTAGGAATTTTCAACAAAAAGATGTTCTATTCCCTTTAGATTCTGCAACTTATAAATAATATTGTAAAGAAATCACTTTTAAAGCACACATTTCTTCCAAAACATCTACCTCTTACAACAGACATTATATTTAAATCTTCACCAAGTATATATGAGCAGAAATAGAACTTGTGATTTAAAGCTGAAGGAAAAGCATCATGTATACTAAAAATTCTGATTGAATTTAAATGGCGAAAAATGCACAAAAGGATCTTGAAGATGCTTACTGTTGAATTATCCTTATAGTAAAAAATCTTGACAGACATGAGTTTGGGTGAATTTTAAATAGAAGCTTATATCAATTACAAAGTAAAGGAATTTTTTATTTCTTGTAGAGCTGCCCCAGAGAGAGATGTTGACAAAAAGGCACCAAATCTGCTGTAGTTAGTCTTACCAGTAGAGACGATGGGCTATCTGAATGCTCTGCAAAGAGCGATGTAGTAAGAGTTGCACTAGAGGACTTTCAAGGTTCCATTCAAACTTAAGTGCCTAGAGTAAGAGATAAATTTGTTACTTTTTCTTTTTCAGAAACAAAGTTATAGCAGAATACAGGGAGTATTTTAGAAGATTGATAAAAGATTTGTTGAGAGAGCACAAACATTTTAACAAAATGTTAAATATTTGATAGTTTTATTGACTGGTAAGCAACTAAAAACAGATTATACACACATCGCACAAATTAGATTTGTATAGCCTTGGTATTTTTCCTTGTTTATGATTTAGTTTCACAAAATAATAAATACTAGCAAGTTCAATCATATCTAAGAAGAAAATACAGGCACATTTTAAAGAGTGTCTTGGCTATTTAAAAAAGCAGTTATTAATTAAGCACTTAAAGAAAATTAGTCCATTTACAATTATTATTCTTTCCTATATCTATATATTCTCTTTTTGAAT
Organism: Uropsilus gracilis; assembly: GCA_004024945.1. Lineage (NCBI taxonomy): Eukaryota > Metazoa > Chordata > Mammalia > Eulipotyphla > Talpidae > Uropsilus > Uropsilus gracilis. The sequence continues at coordinate 15,999 of PVHY01003381.1, forward strand.
CAGAAAGGAGAAATGGGTACTGTTATTTTACTTTCTGTATTCATAATCTGAGACTTCTACATAGAAAGGCTTTCCTCTCAACTTCTTTGAAAAGCGATATCATTATGTTCATTGTGAACTTGCCAGTAAGATATCTAAACTCTTTAGAAATAAAAATCACTGCACACTTACAGCCTCAGATGAAATAAATAACTGATATATTAACAGATTTTGAAGAATTATAGGTTTCAAAGCTGATTGTTGGCAACATAACCCATTCATTTCCCTGATATCTGTAAACAACTCTCCAAGGTTTCCTAGAATGTTCAACCTGATGGACAATGCAGAACGCAGTGGAGTTCCTCATACCCTTAGGAAACTAACCACAACTTCTACCTGCTCTCTGTAGAGATTATATTGTCAGCAGTCAGTAATTGGACCCCCATCAACATCCTGGTAATCTGAATTCATTATGAAAAGATTCTGTTCATAAAAATGCTCATCCCTGTTTAAAAAGAAAAGCTCTATCTGTAGTTGCCCAATAAGTCATTTGAATCACACACAGACTGCAGGTACATTTAGATTAAGCCAGGGTTTACACCTGGAAGAATGCCTCAATCTACTAAACATCTCCAAGGTTGCAAAAATGGGTGAATTCGTAAAGTGTAGGAATGCTAAAGATGACGTTGGCACATTTGCATATACTCTTGATGCCTCTGAATGTACGGTGTAGAGATGCTGCACGGTGACCATGATGTGTTAACTTTAAACTGCAGGTGTACCCTTTTTTACTTTATTTTAGCTAGGCTAACTAAATCATGGGTTTTGTTTTCATCCTAATAGTGAGTTTATCATTCAAGCATAGGAACAAGAGAAAATTAAATTCCATGCTTATACTTTCAGGTGTCATTTTAGATTTCACCACTATTTTTTTCTTGAATCCAGTAACTAGGTTTTCTTTCTTGCTTGTTTGCTTCCCAACTCCCTGGACCATTCTGTCTACTGATCTACATTTTGTCTACAGTGTCCCCCTAAATTCTGCCTCATCATTTAGGATTTAAACACAGTTTTTGTACATGTCCACTGTCATGAATTATTTTCTTAGAACCCACACATATGGTTATTACTAGTGGTTTGCAGTGGCTCCTAGATCTATCTTATTTGATTCTTCTATACATACTATCTCCTTTTTTCATTATTATTTAGTCTTTTCTTTGTGCTTTAATATCGCTTGCATAATTCCAACAAGATAACATGTAACAAAATATTGTGATTCCAGAAAATAATCAATAGGTAGAATTTTTATGTTTTAGAAAATGTTAAGGTCAGAACATTAAAACTTAAGGACAAATTCTACAATTAACATTGTGAAAATTCCTCCCATTTTTTATTTTTATTTACATTGTACAACTCTTTCCATATCAGAATAACTTACATCTTTCATTTTTAATCATGGAATATTACAACTTCACCTAATTTTACCTTTATATATTTGCTAAGGAGTTTGTTCACAACTTGTCTTAGGTATTCAGATTTGCTGGTATATGGCTGTCAGTGATATTTCTGGTGCCAAGTGTGTTGATTCATACTGGAACTTTCAAACAGCTTTAATTTATATAAAATTCATTAAAAAACCTATATTTTGACATGGGGTAGCTACAGCATGTTGTTTAACTCATGAGTCATGAGATAAACAGTGTTTCTGTAACTTGGATTAATCTTTTTTTACTTCCATATCCTGGCAAGTCTAGGGAGTTCACAACTATAAGAGTTGGTGGAAGTAACTACATGGTATAGGTATTTTTGAAACAGTACTCTTTATAGGAACCTTTCAGATAAACATATATTCTGTTTGCAAAATAATTCAGTATTCAAGTCTGTTAACAGAGGCTTCCTGAGTGGCCTCAATGTTCAAATCTGGAGGTATCTAGCATTTAAAACAGCTTGTACTAAAACAGTCTTTCAGATAAGGAAATGTCTAAATTTAAGAAGCAAACAAAACCTTGAAAATATGAAGACTACTATTTCAGACCTACTCTGTACAGAATTGAAATTAATTTGGAAAATATCTTTTATAATTTGTATATTCAGTCATTTATAAAATGTGCAATTGATTATATTAGAGCAGTCTTTCAAGAAACACATATTATTTTCTAAAATAACTACTATATTGTGATGCTTCATGTCAAAAAAACATTACCCTGGGTAATATTCAAAAAATGCTTTTATAAGATTTATAACCAACGTAAAAACATCCTGAAGGAAAGACAAGAAACACCTAAGTTATGAGATACGCAGCAAATGATTATTTTGTTACATAACATATTTTGATGTTTCCTAATTTCTATATATACAGCCAAATTAAAAACAAATTCAAGAATTTCTATGTTTCTCCATGTTCTAATTAATAATTGATGCTATTTTTTTAAAATTATTTTTTGACTTGTATATACCTTTTTTATAACTATCTTTTTTTTTTTTTTTGGCTAGAGAATGCTTGCATTACTTATGATGACAAATGAGCTATAAGTTAGCCCATTGACTAGCCAAATTACAGTATCATATTATGTCATGTACTGTTTATTCTGTGGAAAATTTTTAGTGGTCCATCACCTTAACTATTCAACATCCTTGTCCTGGCCTACAGTGGAAACTTTAAGGAAAAGAATTATTACCTAAAAATCCTGACATCTCTTGCCAACTCTGCTGTTCTTACCTGAGTCAGCTGTGGGAGATAGTCCAGTAACTCATCATTCAAGAGATTGTCTAATTGTTGAATTGCCACTTTACGAATTTCTTGATCTGGAAAACTAATACAAAGTAAGTACATCTATTAAGCTGCTAACAGTATGGAGTGATGCATAAGAAATAACAGGGAAACAATGAATTCCACCCCCAGTGCAAAAATAAAATAATAGTTCATTTAGGATGATTATTAGCATAAATTATTTTTCTTTATATCATACTCTGATGTAAGAATATAGTAGAAAGCTCATTTAACTAGGTTTTGAAGACACTACCTTAAATCCCTGCCAGCTTTCTTAACTATAAAACATGGATTACAAGATATCTAAATCACTCTAAAATACTGAGGATCTTTGCCTTTATTTAGTTATGCATTTTTATTAAGTAATTTATTTATAAATAAATTTCACATCTTTGTAATCCCGGAATTCACCCCCCCTCCCTGACCATTCCTATCCTGTCCCCTCCCCCCCAAGTTGTGTCCTTCAGTTTGGTTGTTAGCTTGCTTTGACTTCTAGTCATAGATTTTTGTTTATCTTTCCCATGTCCCATATAATAGTGAAACCATTTGGTGTCTGTCTTTTTCTTTTTGACTTGTTTCTGCTAATATGATTTATTCTAAAAGTACATTCATGTTACAAAATCATCCAATTTGTCATTTTTAATTGATGAGTAACAGTACATTGTGTAGATATACCACATCTTTTTCATCCAGTCATCTGTTTTGGGACATTTAGGTTGTTTCCATGACTTTGCAATTATAAGCAGTGCTGCAGTAAACATCTGAGCACAGGTGTCCTTTGTATAATAAGCATTGAGGTCTCCTTTGGATAGATTCCCAAGAGAGCAATTGCTGGGTCAAATGATACTTCCATTTTCATTAAATTGAGAGTCCTCCACATGGTTTTCCATAGTGGTTGGACCAGTACATTTCCACCAGCAATGTAAGAGTGTTCCTTTCTCTCCACATCCCCGCCAGTACTTGTTGCCTGATTTTTGGATGTGGGTCATTCTTACTGGTGTAAGAATGTGGTTTTGATTTGCATTTCCCTAATTGCTAGTGAAGTTGAACAGTTTTTCATGTACCTGTTGGCCATTTGTATTTCCTTTTTGGAGAAGTGTCTTTTTAATTCTTCTCCCCATTTTTAAACTTGTTTAACTTTGTTTTTGTTAAGTTATGTGAGGTCTTTGTGTACCTTTGTTATAAGACCCTTACCACTTGTATGGAGGGCAAAATTTTTTTTCCTACTTGGTTGGGTTTCTTTTTGTTTTCATTGTTGTCTCTTTTGCTGTACAGAGCTTTTTAGTTTGATGTAGTCCCAGCTGTTAATGTTTTCCTTCATTTTTTTACCTGCTATAGATGCATCTGGAAATGATTTTCTAGAT
>PVHY01003381.1:20208-108809 GCA_004024945.1 Uropsilus gracilis
TTTTTTTTTTTTTTTTTTTTTTTTTTTTTTTTTTTTTTTTTTTTTTTTTTTTTTTTTTTTTTTTTTTTTTATGTTTTGCACCAGTTTTCCCAGCACCATTTATTGAAGAGGCTGTCCTTGTTCCAGTGTAAATTTTTCACTCATTTGTCAAAGATTAGTTGACTATATATGTGTGATTTTATTTCAGGACACTCAATTCTGTTCCATTGGTCTCATTGTCTGTTTTTGTACCAGTACCAAGCTATTTTAATTAATATGGCTTTGTAGTATAATTTGAAGTCTGTGATAGTAAATACCTCCATTTTCTCTTTTTTTTTAGTCAGTAGGCTTTTTGATATTTGAGGTCTTTTGTTATTCTATATAAATTTTAGTAATTTTTGTTCTATGTCTTTAAAGAATGTGACAGGGATTTTTATAGGAATTGCATTGAATCTGTATTTGCCTTCAGTAGGATGGCCATTTTAATGATGTTGATTCTTCCAATCCATGATCAGGGCAAGTCTTCAAGTCTTTCCATTTCCCTATGTTTTCTTCTATCTCTTTTAGCGGCATTTTGAAGTTTTCCTTGTATAGTTTTTTCATGTGTTTTGTTAGGTTTATTCATAAGTATTTAATTTTTTTGGTGCGATGGTAAATTTTTTTTTTTATTTCTTCTTCTGTTTGCTTTTTTGCATATAGGAAAGCTACTGACTTCTGTGAGTTGATTTTGTAACCAGCTACCTTACTGGACTGGTTTATTGTTTCAAGAAGTTTTTCTGTAGATTTTTTTTGGGTTCTCTTTATAAAGTATCATGTCTTCTGCATATAGTGATAGTTTTAGTTCCTCTTTTCCTATTTGTATCCCTTTATCTTTCTCTTGCTTTGTTTCCCTGGCTAGAACTTCCAGTACAATGTTAAAAAGTAGTGGAGAGAGTGGGCATCCTTGCCTGGTTCCAGATCTTAATTGGAATGATTTTAGTTTTTCCTCATTTAGGATGATATTTTCTTTAGATTTGTCATAGATGGCTTTTACTATGTTGAGGTATGTTCCTTTAATCCTCATTTTTTTCAAGGGCTTTGATCATAAATGGATGCTGGACTTTATCAAATGCTTTCTCTGCATCTATTGATATGATCGTGTGGTTTTTGTTTTTCTCCTTGCTGATGTGTTGTATTATGTTAATTGATTTCCGGATGTTGAACTTGTGCCCCTGGGATAAATCCCACTTGCTCATGGTGAATAATGCTTTTTATGCATCATTGGATTCAATTTGCCAAGATTTTGTTTAAAATTTTTGCATCCATGTTCATTAGGGAAATTGGTGTATAGTTCTCTTTCTTGGTGCTGGCCTTATTTGGTTTTGGTATGAGTGTGAGGTTTGCTTTGTAGAATTGTTTGGCAGTTTTCCTTCTTTCTCAATTTTTGGGAAAAGTTTTATTAGTACAGTTGTTATTTCATCTCTGATTGTCTGGTAGAATTCATTTGTGAAACTGTCTGGTCCTGGGACCTTGTTTCTAGGGAGAGTTTTGATGACTGCTTCAATTTCGCTGCTTGTGATTGGTTTATTTAAGATATCTATTTCTTCCTTGTTCAAGTTTGAATAGTTGTATTTTTCCAGAATCTGTCCATCTCATCCAGGTTGTTATATTTGTTTCCATATAAGAAATATATGTATATGTTCATAGTAGTCTCTGAATATCCTTTGGATTTTTTGTGTGTCTGTTGTAATTTCTCCTCTTTCATTTGTGATCCTGTTTATTTGAGTGTTCTCTCTTTTATTTGGGAGCTTTGCAAGGGGTTATCAAGTTTATGTATTTTTTTTTTTTCAAAGAACCAGTTTTTGGTTTTGTTGATCTTCTTAATAGTCTTTTTGGTTTGTAGGTTATTTATTTCTTTTTTTAATCTATTATTTCTTGTCTTCTGCTGGGTTTTGTTTTTTGTTGTTGTTGTTGCTCTTTTTCTTTTTCAAGTTGAGAGATTGGGTTATTTCTTTGGTTAGTTGCTTGGTTTTTGATATGTGCTTGGAATGCTATGAACCTTCCTCTTTGATATGCTTTTACTGAGTCCCAGACAATTTGGAACGTTGTGTCTTCTCTGCCATTTGTTTCGAAGTAGGTTTTAATTTCTTCTTTAATTCCTTCAATTACCCATTCTATGTTTAGTTGCATATTGTTCATTCTCTATGTACTGGAGACTTTTCTTGCTTTCTCTTCATTGTTAATTTCTAGTTTGATGCCTTTATAATCTGAGAAAAAAGTTGGTATAATTTTAATTTTTGTATATTTATTCAAATTAGCCTTTTGTCCTAATATGTGATCAATTTTAGAGACGGATCCATGTGCATTTGAAAAGAAGGTGTATTCCTTTCCTTGGGAGTGCAGACTCCTGTATTTATCTATTAGATTCATTTGGTCTAGGTCTTCCTTTAAGGCTTTTGTGTCCTTGTTTAGTTTCTGTTTTGTTGATCTGTCCTTTGGTGAGAGTGGGATGTTAAAGCCTCCTACTACGTATGTGTTTGCACCAATTGTTTTCAGTTCTGCTAGTAGTTGTCTTATGAATTTTGGTGTTCCCTCATTTGGTGCATATATGTTGATCATTGTTATATCCTTTTGGTGAGTTGAACCCCAAACCATTAGGTAGTGACCATCTTTATCCTTTGTCACTTTTTTATTTTGAATTTTGCTTTGTCCACTATGAGAATGGCTACCCTTGCCTTTTTTTTTTGGGGGGGGGGGTTTGCTTGTAGGATTGTTTTCCATCCTTTTATCTTCAGTCAATGCTTATTTTTAGGGATTAGATGTGTTTCCCAGAAGCAGGTGAATGTTGAGTTCTGTCTTTTGATCTAGTCTGCAACTCAGTACCTTTTGATTGATGAGTTTAAACCACTGACATTTAGAGTGATTATTGATGTTTAAGGTTCTAGTGTTGGGTTTCTGGTAGTCATTTTGAGTTCTGATTTGGTTTCTTGTTATGTTGTTTTATTTATTCTCCTGACGGCTTTGGTTTTGAGGCTTCTTGCAAGATTTCTTGAAATGGGGGTTTGGTGGTAGCAAATTTCTGGAGACTTTGTCTAATGGTTCTAATTTTTCCTTCGTAAAAGAAAACAGGTTTGCAGAATAGAGTATTCTTGGCTGGCACTTTTTTTCTTGGAGTCTTTTAAAGATGTGGCTCCATTCTCTCCTTGGTTGGAATGTCTCTTCAGAGAAGTCTGTGGTCAATCTAATGGGTTTTCTTTTGTAGGTTATCTGTTTCTTCTCTCTAGTCATTCTCATTATTTTTTCTTTATCTTGGTCTTTTGGAAGTTTTATGACTATGTGTCTTGCTGTGGTTTTTCTTTCATTAAAGTAGTTTCTTTAAACATTAACATTAAACATTTCTTTAAACTTTAACATTAAAGTGTTCTTTTTGCTTCCTGTATGTCTATTTTCATTTCGTTCTTCAGATTTGGGAAATTCTCTTCCATTATTGCATTAAAAACTCTTTAATTTCCTATGTCTTTCTCTTCTCCTTCTGGGATTCCTCTTATATTTCCTTTCTTTAATGTATCTGATAGGGCTCTATTTTTTTCTGCTGTCTTCTTACTTTGTGTTTCTCTCTCTTTTTCTTTCATCATTCTATTTCTGTATCCTCCAATGTGCTGATTTGTTCTTCAATTTCTTCTAGGCTGCTTTCATGGCTTTTCCCTGCAATTTTGAGCTCTTCTATTGCTCCTCTAATAAAGTGTATCTTCTTTAGTTTCTTTAGTGTTCCAATCTCACTCTTCTGTTCAACAATGATACTGCTCATTTTACTGCATTCTTTTCTATATTTTTCTACTTCTTCTCCTCTTTTCTATATTTTTCTACTTCTGCTTCTCATGTTGTGCCTGAATTCTTTATCTGCCATATAGGGCATTTCTTCGATGTTGTCTTTGTTGGTTTCTGGAGATTGTTTATCCTTTGGTGATGAATTGTTTCCCTTTGGACCTACTTGAGTATTAGTATTTTTCTTCCTTCCCATGTTTTCTCTTGGGGCTTGCTCTACATATTGGAGCAACGACTGCTCTGGTATTGGTTGGCAGGTTGACGTTTACCAGGAGGTGGTTAATTCTGCCTTTGTGTCTGGGTTATCTTTTGTTTCTGTTGGGTGTTTGGGGGGAAGAGTTTCTTACTTTGTCTGTGCCAGTGCCCTGCAGTGGCGCCAGGGCTCCTGGGCTGTGGGTCTGCCCTGCTGTCTTAGAAACTCTCTGGGAAGTTGTTCTTTATGAGTTGCTGAGCTTCTAAGCCTGAGTCCTTGTAGTAGCTACTAATCAGCCAGAGTTCTTTTCCTTTTGGTACGCAAACACAAATTCCAGGCCCCTACCTGCAATCTCTTTACCAGGAAGAAGGGGGCTGTGGATGGGCTGGGTGCTGACAGAGACCCAGCTGGCTCTAGCACTCCTGGGCCATGGGTCTGCCCTGCTGTCTTAGAAGCTCTCTTGCTCTCTATCAGTTATGCGTTTGTTAATAAATTATTACCAGCTGGAGACTGGATGGTTTATAAGATTAAGAATGGAATACAATATAATTGGGGCCAGAGCATAATGAAAACCAGAAATCTAAAATATCTTATAATAAGTAAATAAAAATCAAAAAAGGTTAAATCTTTCTGGACTATGAAGTTCTTGGGGGACTGTGCTTTATTCATTTTTGGACTGCATAAGCTTGTAAGATTTAATAGTTAACGTGTACTCAAAAATGTGTTACTAAACTAAATATGCAAATGCATTTATTATTTGAAACCCTGTTTCAAAGACAATTTATCCTCCAGTGAATTCCTCAGGTTGCCATCATCTTCAGCCATCAGAATAATTAAATTCAATTATCTCTATGTGAAGTGAGAAGTGGTCAGAAATGATTTTTGATACCATATTGCTTCAACATTGTTAAGTAATAAGTGGGGATTTGAAGAATAATTAATTTTAAGTAACAAGTTTTCAGAAATAAATATGCATAACTTAAAACTTGAAAATACTTAGAGTAACTCATTGAAAAAAACGAAGTGAATAATCAATAAACAAAACTCCCAAATCCCTTATGTAGGATGTTTTTCAATCAGTTAAATTAATGTTCTAAAAACTGGTGCCAGCACTGTGAAAGTCAAAAATCTACTGACCATTCTTTTTTCAATATGTCAGGTGAAGTGAATTTTGTGTAGTTACAATGTCAAAGGAAAAATGGTATTATTCTGTATTTTTATACTGTCCTTGAACAGTAGTTTGAAATATAATGGTTAAATGGATTACATAGTTTATCTTCATTTAAACTGGGTATTTTAATTGCAACAACTTTACTTTCAATATTAGTCACTCAGAACACTTATTTCTGACCTACAAATACTTTCCCAATAATTTTCTCTCTTTGAATATTCAAACAATGGGAACTTCAGTTTATAAGTACTCTGATGAAGTATTGCTCAGGTCAAAAGAGATCTCAGCACAGCATTAAACACAGATTGAGAGAAAAGGAAGATTACAATAAAAATGCAAAGCTGGAAGGTCAGCTTGCTTTGCTTAAATAAACTAAGAATTTATTTTCTTCTAATTAAATGTGATTGACTCTAATCTATTGTATTCAATTACTAAACCATTTCTCTGAAACTTGTAGATATAAAGGTTAGTTTGAGGACTGTTTGAAGACCTAGAGCTAATAGATACTTGGAATACTAAAGATGGTATCAAGTAAAGTACCAGTCACCCTTGCCTTCTTATGTGCCTGTTACCTTGTTAAAATTAAACAACAACAACAACAACAAAAATCACTATAACACAGAGCTTTTTTGGATAATATCATAATTCTAGTTATCTATAAATTTTCAAATACTGGAATACTGGAATGTAAATTCTATGAAAGCAAATGTTTTGCTGCCTGTTTTGTTCATGGCTTTGTTCCCATTGCCTCCAGAATGGTGAACACTCTGCATACAACAGTTGAATAATGTCTAAACTGAATTAATTGTCCTACCTAAAATACATTTTCTGGCAAATTCCACTATTATGGTCTGTCCCCATCCTTCTCTGATCATGTATGCCTACTATTTTAAGAGTCATAATTTGGCTCACTTTGCTTTCTTCATTAAATTGTTCCCCTTTCCCATCTAATGATACTCTCTTTTAAGTCAGAGTTCAAGCATCAATTTACCTATGAATCTGTGAAAGCTACATTCTAGAGCAGAGTTTACCAAATCCTTCTCAGTGGGATTCTATATCATGCACTTGGTTGAGGACAGGTTTATCCGATTAACAAGCATGTTTGAATACAAGTTTATGAAGTTTCTAGTACTCTAGGAATTCCAGAGTACTCTTAATTCCAGAGTATTCTTGAATACTTAAGACTTTTCTTCTACTGTAATATTGAATAAGCTATTCTAACTCATTGGTAAGATTTTTTTCTCTGAAAATACTGTGCTACCTGCTATGTATGTTCTCACTGGAATCTCTGCTTGGAACAGTCCCCTCTCTCCTTCAACTTTTAGTACTTCATTCAAGATGTGGGTCCTTTGACAATCACAATATCAGTCTTAACTCATTACTTCTCTGATTCCCAAGGACATAAGTTGGTTGAGTCCAATGGAATATCAGAACATATTGTGCTTGATAGGATTTATCTTTTTTACATATGTATTTTCATTCCTCAACTAGTAAATAAAATCACTATGGGAAAGTAGTTTCCATTCTGTTTTTTATTCCTAGGAATTAGTACCATGCTCCATATATATTGAGTGATTACTAAAAACTATATTATCATGATAGTTATGAGAAAAATCAAACTATAGAGTCCTTTTCCCCTTCTTTGCTCTTAGATAAATTACAATTCAGGTACTAGCAACAGGGTTTAACTCAAATAATACCACTCATATATATTTTGATTTTTTTTCTACTCTCAGTTAAAAGGGTAATGTTCTGTTTAGGCACCAGAAAAGAAGGATTTTTTTAAGTCCTTCAGAATTAGGTGGAAAAAAAAATCTAGTAATATCTGTAAGGTTTGTGAAAAAGAAAATATATTTGGGTTATAATGTGCAAATGCTGGAAAGAATATTTTTGCACTTCAATAGAAAGGGATGCCTTATTTATTCATGACTGTTGCCTGTAGCTCAGGAAGAAGCTAGACGATAACTTGCTAGGAAACAAACCACATGACATCCAGAGATGTGACTAAGGCTTAACGGAATTAAAGCATATCCAAATATAACTTACATCTGACTATTTCAGGAAGAGTTGGCCACATTAGAAGAGATGCTGGCAGTGTTGATGAAGTTCCTGAGAAATGGGCTTTTTCATACATTACTGGCAATATATAGCAACTTGTACCTTAAAAAAATCTTTAAAATGTACTCACTTCTTGATCTAGCAATTTTGCATTTTAGAATTTGCCCTAAAAATGATCAGATATAATATTATTTTAAAATATGTGCATATTTCTCCTTAAGCTTACAAAAAATGGGAAGGATTAAAATATTAATACCTAATATCTGAATAGGAGCTTCAGAGATGGCTTATTTTTTTAAAGCGTGGTTTTGGAAATTTGTCAAACTTTTCATATGAAATTTTCATAAATTACTAAAAATTATTCTTTAAATTAAGCTTATTCAACTAGTTATGTGTACGAACATTTGTAAATTCTATCTCAGCAATAGGATAAAGTACAAGTCATGTGTCATTTAAGAGTAAACATCACTGTGTGAAAGAAAAAAAGCATCATATTTCTTAGCTGACTTACAATATTTTTTTCAACATAAAGGCCTGAATAGCCTGAATAGGGATCTCTGCTTCTGGCAAATTTTTACTTAATTCTTTTTCAGGCCACTGAACTTAGGCATAGATCAATGGACAAATATGTTTCTCACATTCTGGCATTTCTTCCCTGTGTTATCTGGAACAATTTAAACATTCTTTTGGCATATTGTGGTTGGCATTTCATGCTCAGTAACTCTTTTCTCAGTGAGGTGAGGGCTACCCATATTAGTTCTGTGACTGTGGTGTGATATTTACAAACTGAAATGTCATATGTAACAGAAGAACTATAATCTATTTTGAATTTTCCACAAGTCAGGTTATTGTACTTTCCAATGATCCCATTTGCATGAAAAATACTTATAATTCCTGTCAATAATAAACCAAGATGCATTCTCTAGTGATTATGCTAACCTTAGAACTAATAATTACTGTAGGCATGGATATTACATCTGGCACCTGAGAAGGAAACAAAAAGTATCACAAAAATATTCATCAGGCTGTTAGTAACTTAGTTTTAATTTATTTAATTTATTTGTACAAAGCTTCCTTTAAAGTTGTTCAGTCATGTACCGCTTAATATTGGAGATATATCTGATTCTGAACTCTTAAAGAATGTCTTTTGAAAGACACGTTTTTTTGGAGTGAGGAGGTCATTTAAAGTAAAAAAAAAAATCATTTACTATAAAAAGCATTTTAAATTAAACAAAACAAGAGTCCTAGTGAAATATTCACTCTTTAAGGTTAGTTGTCATTTTAAATAATTTTAAGGTTATTTATCATTTTTTAAACAGACATTAATAACTTTGGTTATCTAATTTAGTTTCCCAAGCATTTATAAATAGGGGAGAAAACAATTATTAAAAAAAAAAGAATTAGATGGGCTTACTGTTCAGTTTTATATGAATTTCATGAGTGCTGATATGTGTCATCAGGGTTTAAGTTGACTCTGAATTGCATCAACAATGGGGTCTCTGTGAAAGGACATGATGTCATAGCTAAGAGGAATATTTCTTTATTCACTGTTCATTGTCCAAGGAAGACAATAAGATATAGAAAACAAGAAAATTATTTGAAGAATTGCATTGTAACACTTAATAAACAAATCTAAGACATGGCTAAAAAGCTTAAAAGGTGAAAAAATATTAAGGAAATCACAGTGGCTTTGAGATAAACATTTTTCTAAGGAACTTCAGTGAAATACAAATTTTACATTTTGCCAACTATATGAACACAAAGTTTAGGAATGAGTGGAGGTGGAAGAATGCAGGAAAGGGAGAATTAATTATTTATGTAGTTCTTTGGTCTCAGGTAGAGGAAGTTGTTGACCATTGGTTAGAAATTGCTGTACAACAGAGGTTCCATGCATTTTTTTTTGTCTCCAGACCCTTTTATGCTCTTAAAATTTATGGAAAGTTCCAAAGAACTTTCATTTATGTGTGTTATACATGCCAATAATAATATATTACAAATAAAACTGGGACATTTAAGAGATATTTATTAATTCACTTAAAATAACATCAACAAACTTATTATATGCTTGGATGAATAATATATTTCTAAGAAAAATAGCTGTATCTTCAAAAACAAATAAAATATTTAGTGAGGAGAGCTACTATTTTACATTTTTGTACCTCTTTAGTGTCTGACTTAATAGAAGACAGCTGCTTTTTCTTATCAGTTCCTGCATTAAATTTACTACCATATTGCATATCTTACAGTCTCCAGAAAACTCCACAATGTGAGTGAATACATGTGACAGAAGCAAGTGACATTTTGTAATTAATGTATAAATAATTTTGATGTTGCAATATCCCTGTGAGTGTCTTGGGGATTGAAGACCCCACTTTGAGAAGCTCCAATGTACAGCATAATTCTCAAAGTGTATTAGGTGTTATGGGGACTTAAGTCAAGAATCATCACCTGTGTCCTGTTTCAAAGATAGCAGCACATCCACTTTTATCTTATCTGAGCTACAAATTGGCTTTGAAGTTATCAGACTAACATCCAGACTAGGGAAAATGTCATTTCTCCTCTCTTCTCTCAAACATTTATAATTCTTCTCATCTCAGAGGGTTCTAGGAATATCATAGAGGAGTTAGACAAGCTCAGGAAGTCAAATTTTAAGTGTATCAACTTCCTCAGTTTCACTTGTGATTTTGTTATTTGTACACCTTTTTTTGTTTTCTCCCCATATCATTGCTTTTGTTCCTGTTTCTAGTTTGAAAAATGATATATTGTCAATATCTTAATCAAAGAGCCTATGAAATAATAGGTAAAACTAAATACATGTAACAAATGGTGACCTTTAAAAAAAGTAACTTTGAGTGAATTGAAAAGCAAAGAAATCTGAGACCAAATCTGAGTGTATCAGAAATGTCAGACTTTGGGATATACAATATGAATTCATGTAGAATGCCATGAGGCTATTCAGAGTTAAGAGTCTCATGTCAAGTTAGAATTAGAAAATCATCAGAAGTGCAGAATTGTTTCTTCAACAGTCTTTGAATCTGATAATACACTCAACATCAGCTTAAAAGAAAATGCCAATATGAATATTTTTGCTATTTTTCTAGCAGTAAAAATGATCAAATGTGACAGTTTTGGGTTTTTTTTTTAAAGAAAAGTAGCAAATAAGGATTCTTTAAGATGATAGTAAAGATAGTAAAGCTCTCACTACTGAATAATGTATGTTCCTTCAAGGATTTTCACATGATTAATATTATAACTCAAGGAAAGTCAGAGTCCTAGTTCAGTCTTTTAATTATACATGAAGAAACTGAAACAGAGAGACTTTAGGCTGTTTTATTAAGGCTGTTTGCTGGTTACCTTGAACTAGCATCCAGATCCAAGTTACTAGGGTATTGCTTTCTATGGTACTAGTATTCCCTTTTATCTTTTGATTACATATTATCATATATGGTTATATAAAAATCATAAGACTAACTTAAGAGTTTTATTTATTTTACTTTATTCTAAACAGACCAAGTAAATGGTGTAATTTTCAAATTGAAATGAAGTATTGGTCTAGACATGAACCAAAGGGAAGAGAAATGAATTCTAGAACCAAGAAGACTTAGGAACTGTATAGATATTTCCTTAAATATAATATATAAACTTGCATATAAACAGGGAATTAACTATATAGTCAGTTATTGATTAATGAAAACTCTTATTTATATTAAAATACTTAATTTTGGTTTTTATAATACTTTAATTATAGTTATGGATGAGTTTAGAAAGATACTACATAAAGCAAGTGATCATCTGCAAGCTCCATATAGATATTTCATGGCTGGAGACATTTAAATGTTACATGCAAAAACAGCATAAAGAAAAGAAATAAGGGATTTTGAGAATAAACATGAATGTTATGTCATTTTCTTTTTTTTCCTTAACATTTTATCCAGGTAATATTGTTTACAGTATTGCATATCAATAAAGGACAGAGGTGAACAACTCATCAGCTGCATGTTACCCCACCTAACATAAAAGTACCTAACTTCCTCCTCCAGTGACCACTGAGTGACCTGCCCTACTTTCCATCACATCCGTACTATCCCCCTCAAGTAGTCACAATTCTGCAGTCAAATTTACAGGGATTATTTTGATTATCTACTTATTTCTTATTATTCTGAGTGAAATCATCCAGTATTTTTCTTCATCTGACTCATTTCACTTAGTATAACCCTTCCAGTTCCATCCATGTTTTAACAAAAGGCAACTGTTCATCTTACAGCTGAATGGTATTAAAACTTTTTTATACACCATAATTTCTTAATTCTTAATTAATTGTTAGTAATTATTCATTCATAATAATTATTAGACCAGAATAAAGGACTCATCTGTCCTTGGTCATTTAGGTTGTTCCCATAATTTGGCTATTGTAAAGAGTCCTGCAGTGAACATAGGGCTGCATTTATTCTGATAAATTAATATATTTGTATTCTTTGAGTAGATACTTAGGAGTGAAATTGCTGGTAGATTTATTTTTAATATTTTGGACTTTTGGTTCTTTTTTATGTCCTCTCTTTCTCTAAACATTTTTATCACATGCTTGAATTAGCTCCCATTTTCTGAAGATGATTTCCACATTGGGGTGTCTAGCTTAGATTTTCTCTTAAACCACCACTTGACCTATAAATTCATCTATGTCAAACACACATCAAAAAGGAAACCCATATTTCTAATCTTTTCTAGAATGAGTTATCTCATTTTCCTTATCTAAGTAAATGTTTCTATTACCCACCTACCTAGATAGAACTGAAACTTAAAAATAAACCTTGACACTTCTATTTCACTGCTCTTCTCCATTCAGTCCTGTCAATTTTTACTACTAAATATTCAGATTCTGTTCATTTCATGATATATCTACTATCATTCTTCTAAGGATGAATTGTCATTCTCTGATGCTTAGATTTCTGTAATATCTTCTTCATTTGCTGGTCATCCATCTATTTTTACTTCCTTTACCAAATCCGTGCTTCTCTTAAAAATATGCCAATCTATTAAAAATATTTTCTCACTTAGAATATAACTTCCTATTTGCTAATGAAGATCAATTTGCTTAACACAGTTTCTTTATGAGTCCTTAATACAGTATTCTATTTCCATTTAAGTAAGTGAGCTCATCTTTAATCATAAACTCCTTCCATGGATTTGAAGTCAGGTCCACTGTCACTATTCCAGTTTCTGTCCTAGGACCATTTCATAGATTATCTATTCCTAGAAAACCCTTCTTTTATTTTACTTTTCATCAATTCATTGTCACTCACCTATTCATCTGAACTCAAACATAACATCCACAAAAAAACATTTCACACTTTGGAGGAAAGATTTGGTTCCTTTGTTATATGTAATCAGAGAACCATGTCCTTTTCATTCCAAAGTGTTCTACCATATGTTGTTTTATATTTGTAATTCCATAAGGATCTATTTCTCCCCACTTCAGTAGACTGCAAGTCCAGAAGACAGGTCATTGTATCTTTTTGTCTAATACGCTAGAGAAGGCTAGCAAGAAATATCTTAAAATGAATGAATGGACACATATGACTTTGATTTCTTCATCTGTAAAATAAAGGTCAGTAAAATGGAAAAAAATTATAGATGTTGTTTGTAATATTAAAAATGATGTTTTATAAATCAAGTCATATAACAGCTTATGAAAATTTTTTGTAAACTATGTAACAGCTGTGAAATATTTAGTATGGTGTTAAATATTGTGATATAAATTTTGACAAGTGAATTTAAATTTTTAAGCTAAATAGAAATAAAATCATTCCCATAATTTATTGATATTTACATTCTGTCATTGAAAGAATTGGAAAACTCTATCTTAAAATTATAATTCAGATAAGAAGGTTGAGAAGACTGGCTGGTAGTCATTTGACTGTTCTTAAAGTTATTTTATTCAGTAAAGTATATATTTTTTCAGTTTATCCTTTACCTTGATGCTAGAATTTTTCTTGTATAGCATTAATCTGACTGTGAGACTTCCATATTTATAATGGTTGGGAAAATATGCTAGTCTTTCTTAGGGGTGAGGGATGCTTATGTCCTTTTTTCTACACTTAGAAAATTCCTATGGATAGTATAAGTCAGGATTCAGTTCCTTATGCAATTTTCCTTACTTTCTCTGAAAGAACGTTCCATTCTCTCTAGGGTACATACAACATTTAACACTTTGATTATGGAATATATTTTGTGATGATCTCTAGTATGTCTTTCCCTCTAAATTGTTTCTTAGAAACAGTCACCGTGACTTATTATGTCTCATTGATTCATTGCTTGCCTGTTTTCATATACATACATTTTTACTCAATATATAATGGAAAAGAGGCATTATCATCCATCAGTTAATTATTTAGTCAAATGTAAAAGTTATAGCTGTCACCCTTTTTCATATTCCTTTCTGCATATTTGTAGTGCTAGTCAAAAAAGATTTTGGAATAAATTAATCTCTACAATAAAAATTATAGAGGTTTGGTACAAATGTATTAGCAGAAAATTTTTCCAAGGAAACTGATTTTGGAAGCTAAAAGCTGCCTGTTAAGTATTACTCTTTTCCCTGCAAAACATTACTTTTACATCATGTGGGATGGCAATTTCTGATACCTTGTCAAATTTTTATTTAAGCTTTTGATGTAATCCTCTGATATCAATTTAGAATTTCTATTTTTAAATGAACATTTTCCTCAAACCGCTTTTTAATTCCTTGGGTAATTTCTGCTAGTTATTAGCAGTTGAGTAATTGCAGTTATGTATCAAAGGTCAAGAAAATAGCAATCATCTGCCAAGAAACACAGACCTTAAGCCCTTGATCTCTGGATTTCTGACATCACTGCTTTTTCTAATGGAAGTACCAGCACACAATGAGAACATTGCTGGTAATTGGCAGTGGAAATATTAATGTCCTATTGCCCACACAGGCAAATTAAATCTCAAAATGTTTCTGCTAAAAACAAATCAAAAAGTGGTGGTGAATCTTAGACAGGACTAAGTAAATAGTAATATTAAAAATATTCCAATTAGAAAGAGAGTACCATAGTTCTTAAGAGGTTAAGTCAATGGAGAAAATTGACTATTCAAAGGAGAAAAATTCAAATCTGAAAGACTCACTCTGGCAACTCAACAAGCACATACTGTTTGTTCTCAGAAAAGTCAGCTTTCTAATTTAGAGGAACTGAAAGGTTCATTTCTGGAAATAGCTTGTCCTCAAGTTTTTTAATAGTTCAGTTAAACTAAGAGTGGGAGTCATAGGATGCATACAACGAAAATTCTCCAACTTTTTCAGTGACCTTCTTTAATGTATGGTAAGTAATATCCAATATTCAAATTATTAAAGTTTCTATTAAGTTCCCTGAATGATGTCTAATAAACAGCACCGTGTTGAAATGCCATAGAAATAGTTGAGCTTAAGGTAGTTAAGTACTGCTTTTTACTCTAATAAGATTAGTTTAGTAATGAATATTTAATATGCAATCAGTTTATACTATTTATGTAGGAAGATTGTATGGCATAGAAGACTGCAGACACCAAATCTCATGTATACCTACATTTAACTCAGCACCTCAGCTTTTCTTAATGTTACATTAAGCAACTTAAGTCTTGCAAGTCTCAGTCTCCATACAGGTAAAATTGTAATAATGGCATTTTTATAGGGTTATTATGGATATTAAAATGAGATAGGAATGAGATAGGAATAAGGGGCACTAAGTAAAAATGTTACATGTATTCTTAAAATATTGAGTCAAGTATATTTTTAGCTTTTATTTAGGAAGCAAATCTTATTATAACTAGAGCTATGTTTAGTTGTCATGGATCACATATTGAAGTTCACCCAGTTAATCCACTTATTCCATAAACAAGAAAATTAAGATATATTAGAGTATTCATTCTGATAAAAATTTTTGTAAGAATATTCCCGGAAGTACAGAGAAAATAGTTTTTTTTTCAAAGTATAGATCAATATATATTTTTTCAAATATAGACCAATATACATTTTAATAAGACATAATTAGTCTTATTAAGGGTAACAGTTCATACTTTAAGACCTTTAGAAGGTAATCCCATTAGAAAATATGCTTTGCAGATAAAATTCATATAAAACAAAATAAAAGTGACTTTACAAATATTTAAAAATTTTAGCAGCTTTATTAATATATAGTTTAAGTGTTATATATTCACTCAATGAGTGTATATAATTCAATGCTTTTTAGTATCTTCCCTGAGTTGCATAACCATAACCATACCAAAAAAACCCTCATCCTATAAATAGTCACTTCTCATTTTCCTCCAACTTCAATGAGCCTTAGGAGGCTACTATTGACTCTATATAGATTTGACTGGTTTGAAAAATTATTATATAAAAACATATGATTCAAATATAAAAAATTTCAATTTAATATAAAAAGACCTATGTGTGATCTCTTGTGACCTGCTTCTTTCACTTAGAATAACATTTTCTAAATTCATTCATGTAACTTAAATTAGTATTTGCTTCTTTTTTTAACTCTAAAAAAATAGTACATTGTTGGATAGTTCATATTTCATTTGTCCTTTCATTATTTGATAGACATTTGGGGTTATTTATACTTTTTGGTAGCTATGATTGCTATTTCGAATATTTGTCTGAGTTTTGAGTGCACATATTTCATATTTATTTTGAATATACTTCCAGTGAAAGTACTGGCTCATATAGTAGCTCCAGGTTTAATATTTAAGAAACTGCCAACTTGTTTTCCAAAGTTGCTGTACACTTAACACTCACATTAACAATGCATGTGAATCCTAGAGAGAAGGTATACATCACAGTTGGTTTTTATTTGAATTTCTTTAAAGGTTAATCATGCTGAGTATCTTTTCAGGTGTTTATTGAACATTCATATATTTTTATGTAGAAACATCTATTCACTTCTTTTAAATTCAGGTGTTTTTTAAATCATTTTGAGTTATAAGGAAATTTCTATACTTTGGGTACAATTCACTTATCAAATATATGACTTGCCAATATTTTTGCCTTAACTGTGAATTGTTATCTTCACATTTTGAATCTTTCTTTTTTTAAATCTGCTACATTGAACATTGCTAAATTTTATTTTTTCACTTTGTCTTTACCTTTCCAGATACTAACCATATGAGTAACTTTATTTCCTAAACTCTTTTAAATTTTCTTAAACTGTTCTTCACTTTTTAATAATGTTTCATTTCTCCCCTCATATGTAATCCCTGTAAGTCTCCCAGTAACACCTTAGTTCCTTGTGCTCTTCCCTTTTGTATTTTGGTCCCTCTCCCACCCCATCTCTGCTCTGTGCCTCAGATGTATAGTTTACTAGCAATTATTGCTTTTTTATTCCCTTAACCCTTTGTTGAACATATTTTCTATTAGATAATCAGTTCTAAAGTGGCAAATGTTCTAAATCTTATGAGAAAAAGAATGAAAATATAACAAATAATTTGAAAGTTTTTGGCTATTCATATATATATATATATATATATATATATATATATATATATCAGGAAAAGAGGCAAGGAGTAAAGTGGAATTAGGAACTTGTCTTTTCTATGGAGTCTTAAAATATGGCATGAACTGTGAATAATCCTAATGAGATCATGTTTTCATTGATTTCCTTAACATATCTTTTCATTAATCCATTCAACTGTACAAAGTGCTATGGTGAAATAACACACGATTCCCTCAAATATTTTGTAATTTAAATGTTAAAATAAAACATCTGTAATTATAATGAATAGTAGGAAGTGAATTATTTAATATTGAGCAATTACAATTTCCCAGGTATCATTAAATCGTTAGAAAGCAGAACACTAACATGATCTGCTTTAACGTAAGTAGCTGTCAGTCTAACATGGGCTAAAATAGAATGTTTCTACTCTATTTTTTAAAGAAAGTAGTAAAAAAAGGAACAAAGCAAAGGAAGTAAATAATGAAGACTAAATAATATAGGCATAATAAAACCCATAAAGAAGATGACAAAGATAAAGTTACATACTTGAAAAGGTCAATAAATCCATTTACTACAAGTGTATTTTGTAGTTTGTCGGCTTTTATATAAATGAATAGTATTTTGTTTTGACCACATTTCAATTATTTTGTTCAGTATAGAATTTTTTAAATAATTCATTTTATTTTTTACATGGCAATCATATTTCACCAGTGTAAATACATCTTTATTGCTTTCTATTTTATTTGATTCAAGGAGTAAGCTAAATGTTTACATTTATATATTTTTTAAAATGTATGGAAAGAGTAAAAATATATAATTTTATAATTAAAAATGTGAATGATTCATATTTGGCCAATTTAGCTACTTATTAATAAGTTGACTAAACTTCAAAAAATTTTAAAAAGCATGTTTCACACATTTCATGTAAATACACAAATGAAATGTCATTCCTGACATAATAAAGTAATGTATTGGACAGAAGCAATCAATTTTCATTGGCAATATCAGGAAAAGTACCACAAAGGAAGCTTTATAAAGAAGGAGAAAGCTGCAGCACTATTTATAATTGCAAGGACTTGGAAGCAAACTAAATGCCCCAAAACATATGACTGGATGAAAAAGTTATGGTATATATACACAATGGAATATTACTAATCAATTAAAAATGACAAATTTGACGATTTTATGATGACATGGGTGTACTAAGAAGAAATTATATTAGCAGAAACAAGTCAAAAAGAAAAAGACAGAAAACAAATTGTTTCACTAACATATGGGATATAGGAAAAAAATAAACAAAAGTCATGAGGAAAAGTCAAAACAAGCAAACCACCAAACTGAAGCACACAACCTGGGGCAGGAGGGAAAGGGGAGGAATGGGCAGGGAAGGTAGGGGGTGAATCCTTGGGATAACAAAGATGTGAAATTTATATATAAATAAATTATTTTTAAAAAAGAAGATAAAAAGCTACAAATTCAACAGAGAAACATTTGTTTATTTCACTAAGTAAAACTGTCAATGTGTCACCAAAATACTGTTTCTCAAACAATCTGTAAACTTTGAGCTTTTTAAATTTGAGAGGAAATAAGTAAGTTAAAATAATCAGAAAAACAAACATTTCCTTCTAGTACTTACTTAAAAGACACTATTTTAAAAATAAATTTAAATCAGTTTTAAGTTTTGTGTCATCTATTCCCACCTTCCTCTTAACCTCAGAACATTAAGAATACAAAATAAAACAAGACTTCACAATTCATTTCTGGGTATAGAGATTGTAGGTTCTTTTTTCAGGCATCAGTGAACTAATGCTATCAACACAGACTTAAAATATCTCTTTTTGGCTTTGAAAAAGAAATGGAAGCCAACCTGCTTCTCATAAATCATAGCCACCTGTGATGCTGGCTTCTAGGCAAGCATCATCCTAGAAAACATCATCCCTCCACATTTCATCATCACCTCTACCACTATATTTTATTAAGGAAAGTTCTGGAGAATCTATTAAGCAATTTTTAGTTATTTTTATCATTAGCATTAACATACTAATTGTACAACTACCATAGTATTTATATAAATTTAATATTTATTGCTATTGGACTTGATAACAAATTAACTATTGAATGAATCATATGGTTCATTTTCTTTTTTCCTTGAACAAGCCTTTCATTCTTGTTATGCAATTCTTACCTGGAAGTCAAAAGTCCAAGTGCTTCCAAAGGGTGAGAAAATGTCCATCTTTTCAAAATGGCATGCATTTCTGAAACTGTTCTTTCATCCCATCCTGGGGCACTACCCAGAATCAAAGGAAGGGAGCAGTTTTCATTATTGCAATAGAATCGATAAAACCACAAATATCTTCTCTTTTCCTCAGAGAGCCTGCAAAATCAGATTGGAAACTGTAATTTACTGGAGTTTGCTATATTAACCCCTGTTGCTGTAAACACACAATACAAAACCTTACTCTAGTTCTTTGTATTTTCTTTTAGTTTGTTTTGGAAAACAAATCCTTTATATTCTTGGGATAGTGTGATAGGTTATTTTATCACTGCATTTACAACTCACTTTATTCTTCTGCAGAATATAAAAGTCAAGCCTGTTGTTCACATAATTTATTTTTTTCTTTCATTCTTTCCACTTGTTTTTAAAAAACTGTCATTTTGGTTGGCAAAAATCTTTAGGTTAGTCCAAGTTTATTTGAAACCTGAAACCTATTTAGAACAAAGATAGTCAACTGCTACATTTTTTTCTTTATAAAATAACTTAGATCCAAAGAGACCTGTGGAAAATGGAATATTTAAAAGATACTATTCCTCATCTCAAAGCAAATTTCATCAAAGTTCAGAAAATTCACTGCAAAGTGCAAAAGCAAAGGTATCAATTAAACCCTCAATTCTTGCTGGAAGTTTGGCTTTAAAATGCCGGTGACTTGACCTAAATGCTAAATATTCCCTTGCAGAGTGGTCCCAGACAGAAGATCTAAATCTAGGAGTGGGTTCATTGACTCTGACAGTTTGTAGTGTTTTGCTCAGACTCCAGCAGAAACATTCAGACACTACATTTGATCTTAACCAAAAGGCCAAAATGTGATTACTGCAGAAACATTCAGAACCACAGTTCAGCTGGAGGACAGCATTTCTCACATGACAATGACAGCTTTTGAATGCTGTCTCCTCCTAACTGACATTTTGTTGCTCAGTTTAGATTAGCTAAAATTCCTAAGGGGATGAGATATATTGAAGTATTTTAAAGGTGACTATTTCCTTACTCTTTTTTTTTTTCTTTTGACGCTACTTCCTCAGCAAAATAAATTAATTGGATGATAGGTGCTGTTGTAGGTATGTTGGAACATTTTTCTTTTCCTTTTTCATCCCTACCTTTCCCACTGCTAAACCCTCTGAAAAAAATCTCCATAACAAATTTATTAAAATAAATTATTTTATTCTGATTAAATTCTTTTTATCTAATAGTGAACATTATTTTTCCCCCTCTATCATGAAGGCAATTGATATACAAGGGAATATATAAATTCAACTCAATAAAGGTTGACAAATAATGGGTAAAAATCTCATCAAATAGGAAGTAATTTTTTCATGTCACCAGCTACAAGTACTGATATTGTTTGTTTCAACTCATGAATATTGCCTGTTTTTGACCTTCATTTAAATTATTTAGTAAATACTTCTCAAATTATGGCTTTTTTATCATTCAGTGTAATGTTCAGGAAATAATCCATATTTTTATTTGTTTCTTTTTTTTAATATCTTATTTTATTTTTGGATTTCAAGCAATGTATAATTGTTGATCTCCTTGAGAATGCCATCCCCCTCAGAAAAGCCCACGCCCCCTCTGGTCACTCAAGCCCCCTTCTCACTGACACTTGTCCATGCTTGGCACTCTGGGTTGTTCGTTTTTCTGGAAACATGTCTTTTTAAAATTAATTTATTATTATTTTTTGTCTAACATAGAACACATATCCTATTACATTGTTTGCTTTATATCAATTTCATCCAAAATGGTAAAATTTAGTCAATCAATATTGACCCTTTTGCATGAGTATAATTTTCATACTTGTCAGTATTTTCAGAAAACTTATAATGAATATGCAATGTACTTTTAACCATCACACAGCAAATAACCTAAAATGTCTCCTATTTTACTAATAATAATGAGAAAAAATACTTTAAGTTAAGTTTTTCTTTAATTTAATTTCTTAAATATATATATATATATATATATATATATATATATATATATATATATATATTACATTATTGTGTACCCTGGGGTTTGCCCATTAGCTTAACACCTGTTAACCATCTTTTTAAAAATTATTTTTATTAATCTTTCTTCATTTACATATTCATGCATATAAGTATACATATAAACATAGGTGTATATGTACATATATAGTTTTTTTTAAATAATTTATTTATGTATAAATTTTACATCTTTATAATCCCCAGGATTCACCCACTGCCTTCCTTCCTTAACTGTTCCCACCTTCTCCTGCCCCACCACCCCCAAGTTGTGTATTCAGTTTGGTTATTAGTTTGTTTTGACTTTTCCTCATGGCTTTTTGTTTATTTTTCCTATGTACCATATATTAGTGAAACCATTTGGTTTCTGTCTTTTTCTTTCTGACTTGTTTCTGCTAATATGATTTCTTCTAAGTACATCCATGTTATCATAAAATTGTCAAATTTGTCATTTTTAATTGATAAGTAATATTCCATTGTATATTTGAACCACATCTTTTTCATCCAGTCATCTGTATTGAATTGTTTCCATGTCCTTGCAATTATAAATAGTGCTGCAGTAAGCATCTGAGCACAGGTGTCCCATTGTACAAGCACTGAGGTCTCCTTTGGGTATATTCTCAGAAGAGCAATTGCTGGATCAAATGGTAGTTCCATTTCCATTAGTTTGAGGATCCTCCACACAACCTTCCATAGTGGCTGGACCCATTTACATTCGCACCAACAGTGTAAGCGTGTTCCTTTCTCTCCAAATCCATGCCAGCAGTTATTGTTGCCTGTTTTTTGGATTTGGGCTATTCTTATTGGTATAAGAATAGCCAATAAGTATTCTCATTGTGGTCAGTGTCACTGCTAACCATCTTTTTCTTTTGTGTCCTCTGCCTCCCCATTTTCCCCCCTCCTCCTCTCTGGTTGTATCATTGTGTTCTATTGGTTTTTCTAATTTTTCTTATTCATTTGTTTGTTTTTCCCTATATTCTTCATATAAATGAGACCATCTTGTATTTCTCTTTCTGTCTGCTTTATTTCTGCTACTATAAGTCCTTTTAGCTCCATCCGTGTTGCTGCAAATGATATATGTTTGTCCTCCTTGATTGATGCATAGTATTCCACTGCGTACATATGCACATTTTTTTTCAGTCATTCATCAGTTTGGGGGCATTTGGGTTGTTTACATATCTTGGCAGCTGCAAACAGAGCTGCAATAAACATGTGCGTACAGGTGTCCTTTTGAATTAGTGTTTTCCTCTGGGTAGATTCCCAGTAGTGGGATTGCTGGGTTGAATGGTAATATTGTTTGAGGGTCCTCCACACAGTCTTCCATAGTGCCTGGACCAGTTTACATTACCACCAGCAGTGTAATTTTTTTTCCAGCAGCACCTTTTTTTCCATAACTGTACCAACACTTGTTTTCCTTTTTTTTTTTTTTTTTAATATGGGCTATTCTTACTGGTGTAAGGTGGTATCTCAGTGTGGTTTTAATTTATATTTCTCTGATTATTAGTGATGTAGAACATTATTTCATATGCCTATTGGCCATCTGTATTTCCTCTTTGGTGAGGTGTCTTTTTAATTCTCCCCATTTTTTGACTGGGCTTTTTGTCTTGTTTTTGCTGAGTTGTACAAGCTCTTTGTAGGTCTTTGTGGCCAGACCCTTATCACTTGTCTGGAGGGCAAAAATTTTCTCCCAGTCAGTTGGGTTTCCTTTTGTTTGGTTATTGTCTCTTTTGCTGTTTAGAAAGTTTCTAATTCGATGTAGTCCAAGCTGTCTGTTTTCCTTCATTTTTTGGCCAGCTGTAGTTGTTTCCAGAAATGGACTTCTGAAGTGATGTCCATGGAGTGTTTTGACTAGGTTTTCCTCTATGTATTTTATAGTTTCAGGTCTCACATCCAAGTCTTTTATCTATTTTGAGTTTATTTTTGTGCAAATGTGAGGCTGTTATCTCGAATTAGTCCCCTATATGACTATAATACAATTTAAATAGTTATTCCTCGATTTGATAGACATTTGAGTTGTTTTATGTTTGGGGGATTTTATGGACTTAACATTGCTTTGGACATTTTTTGTGCAAGTTTATATATATATATATATATATGCTTTTCATTTTCCTGAGAGAGAGAATGATTTAGTTATATAGCAGGTGTTTGTTTACATTTTAAAGAAATTTACAAAGTTTTATATTCTGGTTTGGCAGGTATACAAATTTCAACAGTATGACATTCTTGCCAAAACTTGATTTTGTCTATTTAAAATTACTGTCTACTCCATATGGTGAAGAGTGGGATCTAAGCCACTAATTGGAGAACTAATGATATGGTATATCCTTCCATTTATTAGATTTCTTTTAATTTCTCTTAGCAAAATTTTGTACTTTGTGGTATAGAGGTAAATGAATTTTAAAATAAAGTTTTTCAATTATCCACTGTAGAATTACACTGCATTCTTTACACTGATTTTTAATATTATTACCTTACATAATCAAGTCATCTAAAGATATAGTTTTATTTTTCTTTCCAACTTTTAAATATTTAATTTTTTCCTTTCTAGAGGGCACCAGCTATGACTTCCAGTTATATTTTCCATAGGTCTAGATTTAACTGTAGATTTTAAGGTTGAGAAATTTCCATTCTGAGTGTAGTTTTATAAGTCTTTAAACCATAAATTGGTGTAGATTTTTTGACAACTGTTTTAAAATCTGTTGTGATCTTTTACTTTTACATATTTTTATACTTTTATCTTTAATATAGCTGCATTCTTATATTTACGATGTCTGTAAATGAGATGAAGTTAGATGTAATGATGATTTCTGTCTTTTAATTGAAAATTTTATTCCATTTTTATTAATATATTATTAGCATGGTTGAGTTTAACTCAGTTATATTGCTGTTACTATTCTTATTTATTTTATTTTAAAGAAATTATTTCTTGGTCCATTTATCTCTGGCTTGCTTTCATTTTAATCTTCTTGGTTTTGCAATATATTCTTACATTTTGGGTGGTGTGCTTTCTGTAGACATTACAAATTTTTTTTTTTTAGAATATCAGATAAACATGAGTTATTATACTGATTGACATGTAATATAAGGTCCTTAACAATATATGTCTATTTTTCATTCTTGTTGTTGTTGTACATTGTATTTTATATGTCATAAACCCAACAGTTCATTGTGTTTATTTTAGCCTTCACAGTTACCTATCTTTCAAGTAAATTGAAAAAATGAGTAAGTAAGAGTAATTTTATTATCTACCTATTTTTCTTCTCTGGTGCTTTTTACATCTAGTAGATTTGAATTTTCATCTAATGTTACTTAGCTTGAAATACTTCTTATAAGATTTCTTATAGTATAGAAGAGCTAATAATAAACTAACTCAGATGCCTTTAGCTAAAATCTCTTTGTTTTGTTTCACTTTTAAAATATAATTGCTCTGGCTATAGATCTAAATTGACAGATTTTCTTTTCCCTTTCAAGAGACATGATAATGTAATTGATTTTCATTGTTTCTGATGAAAAATATATAGTCATTAAAATAGTTTTTTCCCCAGCGAGCGAGCAACTTGTTCATTTTCTCTTGAATATTGAAAATTTTTACCTTTAACATTTTTGGAATTCGACTATAATGAGCTTAGCTCTGTGTGTGTGGGGGCAAAAGAGAGAGAATGAGAGAGCACGTGTGTGTGAATTGCTAAATGTTTATGTGCTTGTGTTGAATAAGAAATCAAATTTGTAAAATTTTAACTCTCCCCTCTCCTCTGTGTCCAATATACATTTTATATTGCTTGATATAACGCCACTGATCTCAGAATATTTTTTTCTTTAATGTGTTAGCATGGATAATTTCTGTTTTTCTTTCTTCAAGTTTAGTATAGTTTTCCCCTCATAATGCATTCTACTAAGACTTTCCAGTGATTTAAAAAAAAAAAATTAGGTGTTTTTATTATAGAATTTCCATTTCTTTACTAAAAATTCATGTATATTTTTCTTATATATCTACAAAAGTTTATGTAATAGTCAAAATCATTATCCACTGATTTAAAATTATTTGGACCTGTTTCTGTTAACTGCTGCTACTATTTCCTCCTCAATACTTGTTTACAGTCATTCTTGACTTTGCAAATTATAGATCACACACAAAATGATTAAAATAATACTTTTTAAAAAGCATCTGAAATGTCCTGTTGAGCCTGAATTTTCTATCTTTTTGGTATTGAATATATCTTTGTTTTAATAATTTAAGTACTGGCAGATCACTTTGATACTTTTGAGATCTACTTATGCAATGTGTTAATTTATATGTGGCGTATTCCTTGATCTTGGGCTAGAGTACTAACAAACATCTTTCTGGGCCCTTTACTGAATGTGTGGGTGTTGTGTGCTCTTCCTTCATTCTTACTCATCATATTTTCTGTCTCCTAGTATTTTGCAAGCTCTGGAATCTGCATTTATTTCACATATCTATATTGGGTTCATTTGCCAACCCCACCAAATATGTGAAAATATGTGAAATCCTGATTTTAGCTACATTTAATCAACGTGAAGGAAAGAACAATTCAGTTATAAATTAAATGATAAATGATATTTTGAAACTAAAGTCAACTTGATTCTAACACAAGTTTTATCACATTAAAGGCTGTTCTCTGTTTTCACAGTTCAGAAAGAAATTGTACAGTAGTGACCACTAATAACTATATTTGAGTAAGTGAAACAGAGAAATTTTGTATTATCTGTAAATTGTTCACTTATAGGGAACTAAAATATAAAATAGTTAAATTTTCAAAGCATGATCTTTTTCATATTAAAATATATGATTACAAATATTCAATAATATGTGACTTATTTAAATATAAGATTTGTATATTCTTGAGTAACTAACAAAAAAAGCTGCTTTATGTAGCTAAAATGATAGTGTGGAGCATAAATAAATAGTAAAAATATGTGTCCTGGGACTATGAGAATTTTTTATTATCTTTAACTTCTAAGCTTATTATTTATACCAGATATTATACAATGGAACTTTATTCATTATGACATTATTTTACAGATGCTATTATCAGGCTCAGTATATTACACTGCAAATATTCTGATAAACAAGATGTATAATTTCCTTGCCTTTCTAGTCCTTACAAATTAGTGATCATATGGACAAAATATGCCATTGTAAACAAGATAATAATAGTGTCGACTGTGATACCATAAAGGCAATAAGGTAGTGAATAAAAAGAGAAAAGTTTCATCAGATAATGTATCCTATTTCAGATAAGAAGGCCTCATTCAGAAAATCACATTTAGGTAAAAACCTACAAGATGAGATGAAAAGATGTGAACTCAACTATGTGAACAGTTGAGGAAGGGGAATTTTAGGTAGAGAGAGCATCAAATAAAAAGACCTTCATATCAGAGATGTGCTAGCACATGCGTAGTACAATGAAGAGATGGAGGTCAATGACCTAAAAGTGAAAGAGGAAGAATGACATGAGCTGAAATTAGAGGGCAGGTCAGTTACAAGTTTACACCAAACCAACTTTTGGTCATAATGTATCTCAGTTGAGGATGGTCCAAATTTAGTTCTCTTCCAGAAAATGATTCTACTATCCATCCCATTGTTAGGTTCAAAACCTTAGATTCTCAATTGACTTAACATGTGTCCTTAGTATAGCACTGGTTTGCCACTGATTATTAATAATCACCAAGTCATGTTTTTGAACTTCCAAAAGGGCCATTTCCAATATGGCAACTACTATGTCCCTGATATCATCCTAGTTTTAGTCACCAAAACTCTGGCGTAAAATATTAACTGTTATGCTGTGTTGCTTTTTTTCCATTCTTACTTCTCTAATCCTTCCTTCACTTCTGATCAAAAGATCATTCAGAAAGAATTTGGGAATGCATAATTACTCATCTGCTGAAAGCCTTTAAATGATTTCTTGTTCTAGGAATAAAGTGCTTTATCATTTAATCTATTTTATTACTATATACATTTTGTATATAGAGTTACTTTCTTTGACTTATGTTATTGGCTTGTCATTAATAAGAACAATCAGTGCTGGTTTACATGTTGCTATGTAGTAAATACAGATGACACTAATTATTGTTTTTCCTAGTATTTTGGTATATTAAAAGAATTAATATTTGACAAAATTTAAGCAGTCCTTGGTCACTAATTTGGTGCTATTATAACATGTTTCTTCCTGTTCTTTTAAAACTTGCCATGATAATTAAGTTTTTCTTTTTACCTTATACTAAAATAGCTTTCTAACCATTTTAGGATGTTTATTACTATTAAATGCTGATACACATCTTATCACTCTCTACAATGTTGTGAATTGAGTGATTTTCAATCTTTGTATTTTACCTTTGACTAATTTTAGTTACTAAATACCTCAGGAAAATGGTCTTTTAAAATATATAATATTACTTTTTTAGCTCTGAACATTAAATGATTGTACAAAATGTATAAACATGGGACATGAAAGCAATAAAATGGAAAATAAGATTCACCCATTAAAGATATGAGAATTACTGGTATGAATACTGATGTAAAGAACAGCAGGCAAAATTTACTAACATGACCTGGTTACTTACAGTATGGGAGACTGTTTCTGCGAAAGCTTGACAATATGCTTTAAACACTCTTTTGGTGGTTCTTCCAGAGTGCTTCTATTCTCTTCAGAATCAAGGTTTACACATTCCCACTCAGTAGCTGGAAAATCAATCTGGAATAAAGTGATTTGCCATGTACTGAATTACTCAAAATTCATTATTAATACAATATATCTTTTAGATTTGTAAAAATTAAGTGAAAATTCCTAAATTTTCTGTACTATTCATGATTTTAAAATAATTTTTAGGAATCTAGCTTTGAATTTAGCATCTAAATTTGTTGACAAAGCTTATTTATGTAAACAAAGTGTATAATGTAGTAACTTGTAATGTTGTCAGAGGAGATATGGAAGAAATAATAACAATATATAAATTTGTCATAAGATTCAGTAGGTTACATTTTCTTGTTGAATATCAAAATCAAATCAGTTTTAGATTTAATATTGAAAGTTTCATATTATGAAATAGTGAAAATTGCATATGTAATCATATTTTTGTGTATAATTACTTGGAAAAATGAAAACAGTATCTCTACTTCATGAAAGTTATATGTCTTAGAACCACATGGTAGATATGACAGTACTTTATCTTCTCTGATAAACATTTGCAAGTATATAATCAGAGAATATATTTGCCTTCATTCTGTAGATCTGGTTCATAGTTAGGCTAAACAGCAGCCTCCTTTCTTTTCTGACTCCAAGTGTTTGTTGCTTTATATTTGATTTTAGTAAATAACAGTTAAAAAATACAGTTTCAAGCTATGTAAACAAGTTATATATATATATATATATATATGTACCCATATAATTGTTTAAGGTTCTCATATTTTTTCTTTTTCATATTAGAATATCCACAAAACTAATTTTACTTTTGTTACCTATTTCAGATTGAGAGCTTATAGAAAGTTGAAGAACATTATAAACTACACTGTGAGTTGCAGTTTGAAATACATCTTAATCTATTTAGGAATGTTTTAATTTATTTATCTATCTATTTATTTATTTATTTTATTTGTTTGTTTGCTTATTTATTTTTTGAGACTAGGTCTCATTGTGTTGCTCGGGGAACTTCAGGATCACTTTGCCTGGGGTACCACGGACTCAAGTGATTCCCAGCCTCAGCTTCCCAAGTAGCTGGGATTACAAGTGAGTGCCACCATGCCCAGCTATTTTTTGAGACTAGGTTTGGCTATGTGGTCCTGGGTGGGTCTCGAACCTGTGGACTCAAGCGATTCCTAGTCTTGGCCTCACTTTGTAGGCTGCAATTAAAGGCACACACCACCATGCCCATAAGAACTTTTTTATTTAAAAATTTTTCAAAACTTTTATTTTGAAACCTCTAACATTTGTTGCAGTACTTTTATTTTGGTATCAATTTTTGTTATCAACTCTAATGCCAACATGATGAAAGAAGTAAGAAACAGTTAAGCCAAAGCATTATTACAGTAAATTGTACCTTCTGACAAAAAATTAATTTTGGCACCTTAGAGGATATGCAAGCAGTTACAGCAGTTACATGTTAGTGTTTATATATTTATCCCTTTTAAACACATGGAATAAAATTTCTACAAATATGATTTAATGAGCTAGTTCAAATTTATATTGGTTTACTTAAAGGACTGAAGATAGTGGGTGAAATTTATGAAGTTTCATTATATAAATCTAAAATAAGATATTTGATCTATTTCACTTATAAAGTAATTTTCTTTATTTGTAACACATAGGTAAATTCACATCTAAATTGTCTTTTATAATAAAGCTAAGCAGTTACTGATTCTTGAGCCATTGATAGAAAATAATTGGAATTTCTTTCAATGACTTTCTTCTCTTTCTTTCTTTCTTTCTTTCTTTCTTTCTTTCTTTCTTTCTTTCTTTCTTTCTTTCTTTCTTTCTTTCTTTCTTTCTTTCTTTCTTTCTTTTTTTTCTTTTTGGTAATTGTTAAGAGCCATGTTCAGGAAAGAAGAGGAATGAAATGGAAGAGATTGATAGCAATCTATGAGACCAAACCCACAGACCAAAGACTTAGGAATACACCCAAATCTATATTTATTAGGAGTTGGGTTCTCTTTTATATCTTGTCAAAGAATGATCACAATGAGGTAACGAGGAAGGAAAAAAGCCCAGGATTCCAAGACAAGTAATATGTAGGAATGAGCATGGGAACACAGGAAAATTACCTGTGGAGGTAAACTTATCTTTCTAAGTACATGTCTCTTTTGGTGGGACATTCCTAGGAGATATTTGGGCTGTGGTCACAGATAAGAGACTTGTCAATAACTATCTTTAGTGTTCCAGAGAGGAGAGAAAGATAAAGGTGTTCCTTTATCTAAAGAATATCTCTTGATCTGTATCCATACCCCACAGGTAATTTTCTTTACAAGAGAAGTTGCCCAAAACTATGTGTTAATAGATTTGCTCTAGAATTTCTTTGAGCATAAAGTATGATGGAGTATATAAGAAACATCCGCCACCTTTGGAGAACATGTAGTCTAGTTAAGGAGAAAAGCATACATTAACAATTAAAAGAAGTTAGATTGCTATCATATGGTGAGTCCATTATGTTGGAGCCAAGATCCTACCTGAACAAGCTATCTATTATATCAACATGTCCAAAGATTAAAAATTGATCTCTGATCACTAATAGATAGGGACTTCCTCTTTCAGTCTAGAGTCCATGCTTTTGTTAGTATTAATTTTTCTTTCCTATTTCCAACATCTAGTCATCCATCTTAATAAAACTTACCTTGCATTCCCTATACCCCAAACCTGGAAACAATGGTACGTAGATACTTCACTAGCCCCCTCAAAGGCAATGATCCTCACCATAAGGCAATTTTTACCCTAGAAGTCATATGACAATATCTGGGGGCATTTTTGATTGTCAGAAAAGGGGAAGCTTTTCTGATAAAAATGGATAGAAGCAAAAAGTGAGGCTGAATATCCTACAATGCCCTGCAACATTGGAGGACAATACTTCTACAAAGAAGTACATGGTCCAAAAAAATCAATATGGCAAGCTTGAGAAATCTTGTTCTGGAGAGTGCTGCCAGATATTAGTTTTTAGTTTTTTCCATAAAGATGGAAACTTCATATTCCTGTGTTTCCAAGTACAGGAGTGACTATGCTTCAGAAGTCTGAACAATATGACTACTTATAATCATGAGCAAATGAGGAAATGTCAGCAGTAAAGGGCAGAGGCCAGAGTCATTAACTACTTTCATTCATGCTCACAAATCACACAGAGAAGATTGCTTTTAAGAAAAAAAGAAAGTATAGAATTTTGTTTGCAATTTCTTTCCTACAACTCAGCTAATAACCATTTAGGAAATGCAGCACAGCAAGTTTATAAGGAAACATAATATAATTTTAAGGAAAAATGAAGACAAAGGTTTGAATAAGTTACCAAGTTAATATATATTTATGATTGCTTTTAGACATTGGAAAGAAACATGAATGTATATAATGGATATACTGATGCCAAAACACCATCCCTGCACTTCCTGGTGTATTTGGTGGGGAATGTTTGAATTACTAATGTATAACCTGAAAAAAAAATGTTTTGATAATAGTGAATACAAATGATTCAACCAAATCAACAAATTTGATTACAATCAAAGCCATAAAAGTTTCACAAATTCCAATAGGCTAGGGGAAGAAGAACTACTAAAAAGTGTGATTCTAGAATGTTTTCTGTAATTGACAGTCATTTATTGGTCTATATTTAATGTGTGTGCTTGACTCTCATAACCTGGCACTTACCTGCAAGATCACTGGGGATGGCTGACTTACATCCCAAACACCTGGAGCTATCATTTCTTTAGGGGCCTCACTTTGTAATGTCATGCTGAATAACATTGACCCACGAATAGATCTGCTGCAAAAGAAAACATATACAGAGGGAAGGAGTCACATCATGAGGGAAATTGTTACTAACTATAAATATTTTCTTTGAATGTATATCTAAGTAGCTATTTTGTGGTTTAATTCAATAGCCAGAAAAGGAATGCAATATTTCAAAGCTTCAGGGAATTATTGATGATTAACTATTAACTGATTAATAGTTAATTTCTAATGTCACATATAATGGCTTATGCTTACATTTATTTTCCACAATGCTTTCCTAACAAGTAACATTTCCTAACAAATTTGTTAATTTCCAACAATGGTAATTACAAGACATGACTATGAATCTCATATTCATATTTTTGGAATTATAACTCAAATTAACTCTTCAGAATATTCTTTTGTTCTGTGAGTGACTAATGTTCCTGGGTACCTTTAAAGATATGCACTCTAAGTACACAGAAAAAAAATATGTGAGTTAGTTTATGATTTATAGAATAAAATAATCATGGGACTTCAGAAAGAAAATGTTCTCTTATGAAAATTTTCCTAGATTATTCATATACTCAATGTTTAAAAATATGTTGAAATTACCATAGTAAATAAGTGTGCTCACAGAAAAGACTTTAAACAGGGAGAATAAATACATGAATGATTTCAACCTCTTCAGATACACCCAGATCCATAATTTCTTATGGGAATTAAAAGAGAAACTATACCTGGATATATATATGAATTAGATTATTGGTAAAAACACGTCAGGGTTAATTTAGAACAGTCTATGATCTTCATACACCAAATTAAAAATGTAGAACTGAAAGTCAACAAAGTTAAATTTAAGTTTATAAGGACTTTAAAGCATCAAGTCAATCTTTTTGAAAACAACATAGAATTCCAATTTATCATTTAACAAACATTGTACAAAATATGAAGAAAATCCAACATATAAAGCTTTCTTTAAACCTTTAGCTTTCTGAGGTCTGCCTTCTTTCTTTACCATATCCATATTTCTATCTTTATTTCAATATTCTGTAGTTGGTTAGAAAGTATCTGCCCAAAGGAGTATAAATGGTACACAGTATTTTTTTTTTTGTGGTACACAGTATTAAGCAATTATTTTTGCATGACCCAAGATAATTCTTATAGCAGGATTAATTTTGAGGCATCTTCATCCCTTTTTAATTTCTCTCTTTTCTGGAAAAACTTGTTTTTATATATCCCAGCAGGTAGAATTCTGTTGGGATATATGCCCTATACCTTATGTTCCTCCAAAACATACTTGAAAAAGTATCCAGACTTCATTCTTCCCCTTGTGCCTCAGGTTCAAGGAGGTGATGATTGTGCATCCAAAATCCACCAAAGACCAAAGTGACAAATGCTAACAGAAGAATAGAATTATCAGGGTAAAAGTTAGGTTAATCAGGGTAAAGGTTATAAAATTATTGCTGTGATTTCTGCTATTGCTTTTCAGAGTATATCACACAGCCTTCCCAAATGGTCTGAAGGACCAACTCTCTTAGGGAAACTTTGGGATTTTTAAGCAGAATGTAAGGGAAAAAAAAGTATATTTTTAACACAGTGCTTGGGATGCTTTATTATCTACAGTATTTATAAAAATATAAATGCCTACCCATGGCAAATGGTTAATGAAAAGGAGGAAGGGGCATGTGACATACTGGATGGAGAATGGCAAGTGAGAGTCATGGTTAAACTTCAGAGGGGTTTAATGAGCTTAGAAGATCTCAAGGTGCCCAGACAGAGTCATTCACAGGCACACCAGCTAGCACAAGCAGTTGTACATGTACATTTGTAAATACCTTTGAATTGAGCATCTGAAGTCACCAGGCCAAAGGACCTGTCTTTTATTTGACCCTGTCTATCCATATACTACCAAAGGAAGAGAATTGGATTGCTAGAATGTTGAGTGGTGAACATTTTATTCAAAAAAGACTACATACTTCTTAAGGGAATATTTAATTTCTTAAATTGACTTTATCATTTATGAGAACTTTTTTCTCCTTAATAGTTATAGGGTAGGAGCTCATGAAAGATGTGTGAAATATAAATTGCACTTTTCTTTGTATCTATACTGTATCATGAATTATACTTATTATTTATGGTCTTAATATATATAAAAATAAATATATATATACCTTAGCCATGCTTTTCTATGAAAAGAGGAATGACCCAAGCTTATTCCTACAGAGAATAAGAGGACTCAAGAATCTGTTAGCATTTGTCACTTTTGTCTTTGGATGGATTTTGGATGCACAATCATCACCTCCTTGAACCCGAGACACAGGGAAAGAATGAAGTCTGAACACTTGTTCAAGCATGTTTTGGAAGGACATAAGGTATAGGGCATAGGAAGAATGAACTTCTACCTTTCCAAATAATTTAACAAATATTTCAAGGCAATTTGGGGGAGGGGAGGATGGTATCATTATTCAATTATTCTTTGGGTTCTCTTGTCTTTGATACAAACAATTTCTGATAATGGGCTATATTTAAATATTTTTAGACATATCAAGTATGATGGGAAAATAAATTTTCTATAGATGTCTATAAACAGAACACATAATGATTGGAAGATTAATGGAAGATGTGAAAGAATACATGTAAGAATGATAAATGCCCCAAAACGGATGACTGTATGAAAAAAAGTGGTATATATACACGATGGAATATTACTCATCAGTTAAAAATGACAAATTCGATGATTTCATAACAACATGGATGTATTTAGAAGAAATCGTATTAACAGAAAAAAGCCATAGAGAAAAAGACAGAAACCAAATGGTTTCACTAATACATGGGATATAGTGAAAAAAAAAATAAACAAAAACCTTCAGGAAAAGTCAAAACAAGCTAAGCACCAAACTGAAGTGCACAAATTTGAGCAGGAGGGAAAGGGGGGGAGGAGAGGTGCGGGGGGGGGGGAGCAAATCCTTGAGATTACAATGTTGTGATATTTATATATAAATTAAAAAATGAATAAATTAATTATATCCATAGAACGGGAAAAAAAAGAATGATAGTGGTCTCAAAATCAAAACAAAAACTTTTAATAACCAGACAGATAATAAAAGGTTCCTTCTTTTTTTTTTGAGACTAGGTCTCGCTATTTTTGCCAGTGGAACTGCAGGCTGTCGTTGCCCGGGGTACCACAGACTCAAGCAATCCCCAGCCTCAGCTTCCCAGGTAGCTGGGATTACAGGTATGCGCCAGCATACCCAGCTGTTTTTTTGGAACTAGGTCTTGCTACGGGCCCCAGGCGGGACTCAAACTGTGATCTCTAGGCCCAGCTGCTTCATAGGCTGAAGCTTACAGGCACGAGCCACCGTGCCCAGCCCAGATAGATATTAAAAGGGATGATAGAGACCACCAATTGGTTTTTTTTTTAACTAGTACTATGATAAGATTTATTCAGTCATCTAAATTTAAGCAAACCAGGAAACACATAAGGACAACATGAGATACATGAAGTAGTTTTATGTTATAAAAGGATCATCAGATTTTCTAGCAGAACATCTGTATTTTATCTCCATTAACTAACCTTCATTAGCTCAATTTCTTTGAGTTCTTGGATAAAATCAGTGGTTATCAAAAGAATTTTATTTTGTTTTCACACGACTTGGTGACTGAGTGTAGGTTTCAGAGTAAAACATGAGATAGTGATAATAAGCTTCCACTCTTGTACCTCAGATGGCACTTCCCACAAAACATGCAGGCAGGACTGTTCAGCACTCTATACTCTGAGATTTTGCATAGAGAAAGGACTACACTGTTACCGGACTACTATAACATTTAAAAATATTTGTTCTGAAATATCTTTAATAATCTTTTTGATTTCAATATGGTACACGGTTTTTTATGATGAGAAAAAAAAACTGAGGCACTAGAACAAATGGGCTTTTAGGTCCAGTTTCCATAAACAATATAATAAGAGATTTGAAAGAAACCATTATTATAACTTTTAGCTTCTGGATCCCATGCATCCATTGGTTAGCAGTCTGGGACAAAAGGCTCCAGGACTGAGTAGCCAATATAACAAGGAAGATTATGTTAGAACTCTTTAGGACCCTGCCTCTCATAGGTCTAATACATTTTTTTACTCCCGAGGAGAGTACAAACTAGGCCAAAACAGAAACTCCTGGTAGTGGTAGGTTTTCACAGTAGTGTCTAACAGGAAAAGTAGAAAGAAAGGAAGCTCAAGCATAGTAAAATACATGAAGAAAAATCAGAACTGCATTATGATCCTTGCTCTATATTAAAGTTGTCAAGTGACTTCTTCATAGAGATCTTTGCCTGTAAATGAGGTATATGGGCTAGGTCAGCTCTGGGATTCCCTCTTGGACAGGCAGAAGGAAAAAGGAATATTCATCCACATTTACTTTACTCTCTGATTTTGAGGACATATCTAAAGCAATATGACACAGGTAGTCAGGATTAGCTATTGTCATCCTATCCACGGAATAACATTGAGATTAATAATTATTTAATAAAAGGCCAAATGAGGCCTTTTGTGATTCTGCAAAACATTCTAATTTTCCTGGGCTCTAAATCACCCCAGGTGCCTTGAAAATACTGATGGTTGTGATCCACTGCAGATTGATTAGAATCTTTGGGGGGCACTCAGACTTTGGGTTTATTTTAAAAATCTCCCCATGAGACACTATCATTTAATCAGGGTTGGGAATCTCTGTGTTATCTCAATTTGGAAATGTTAAAGAAATACCACACTCTGTTTTGAACTCAGGGAGTAAAGGTTAGAACTGATTGGGTGAGAATAACACTTTCTTAGTGCAATGTGGAGGCACTGTGAAAACAGATGCAGTAGAGGTACTGTCTGCAAAAGAGAGGGTAATAAAATATTTGTAGGCACACATTTTTGCCATTGCATTTGAGCTGTTTTTCTGTGACTAAGGTGAGCTTGTGTTCTTAAAAATCTCAAAATAAATTTTTGTTGTGGAGATTCTTGATGCATCCTTAACTGATGTATCAGTTTAATGCCCATTGGTCCTTCTGAAAACCATTGCACTTCTGAAAACCATGAAAAGAAGCTTTTGATTTTGCCTATATTCAAGTTGTATATATGTTGGCAAAAACAAGGATGTAAGTGCTTACTACAACGCTACATGGCTAGGTGTGAGCCATTCAAACTGTGAAAAACGACAGATTCAATACCAAGTGTTTATAGGCAAGGATCATTCTGTGAAAGGAAATGAAATTAAGTGGCCCATTTATTGGGATCTGGAAATACTTTCATCAAATAAATTGGGTCAGAATCTGTAACTTGGAGCGATGAACACAGTGGGAGTTATCACAGCTTCCCAATTTCACCACATGATAGATTTCTGGATGGTAAAAGGATCTGGATTTCTTTAAACTTTTTTGTCCAGGGCAGGCACACTTTCTGATTTCATAAAAAAAGAACTCTTTAAACATATATTTACAAACTCTTATCAAAATGTTCTTTGGAATAAATTGTATTTTCTGATGTTTCATCTTGCACAATTTTGATATGACCTAGTGTCTCAAATGACATGCTTAAAGATGCTGACTTTCTGAATCACTCACATATAAAATGTTGGTAAATGGTATTTGGCATAGCAACATTGAAGCAGTGTTTTTACTATTATTAACCTTCTAGAAAAAAAGGCTTGACGTTTAGTCTGAAAGACAAAAATATTACAAATTTCTTACATATTTGACATTTATTGTCTATTATGTTACATGATTGCATAGAATAAAGCTGAATATTTCTCAATGCAATGCAACAAGTATTCTTTATATATGCTAAATATTACAAATATTCAGTTGAAGCTTTAATAAACCTCAGTTATAAGAAGGAATGGCCCCTGAATATCTGCTTCTAGTGAAAAAAGTAATGGTAGTTCTTTGACTCAGAAATCATATTTTTGAAATATCTGCTAATAGCTGTAGGTATTCCTTACAGACTTTTGAAATTTCATTGCACTTTAAATTCCGTAAAGGCATTGATACTTTTCTGATTCATTTTAGTAAACAAACCTCTACTCATAGCCTATTTATCAGATGTGCTATGGCAGATGACAGGTATTACAACAATAAAACAATTCCCTATCCTCAAGAAACATATACACATGACAACTGGCTAAGCATGAAAACAAGTAACAGTACAACACACACACACACACACACACACACACACACACACACCCTAGATCAGAAGTAATTAAAAAATATTTAAAGTTTTGTTATGAAAGTTCTGTTGATAATTTACTTATATTGATTAAGTGGGGAGCTAAAAACTGATGAATTTTCTTTAGATTTTTTTATATTATCATATATTTTTAAAATAGCAAAACCCAAAACATTTTTGGTAACAATATTATTAACATTTTAAAATTATTACTTTTCTTTAAGATAATTTGTAATTTTTATTACTTTTCTTTAAGGTAATTTGTATACAACACTGTTTATGATTTAGGGGTAGAGGCTCACACCTCTCCAGCTGTATGTCATCACACCATGTCCGCCAACAAAACACCAGTAATCCTCCACCACAGTTCACTGGGTCCTTATTCCCTTTTCTCCCTACCTGTCACATTCCCCAATTTACTGCCTCAATACTGTAGTTAGATTTCTAGGGTTATTTTTGTTTGGTTGTTTAACAATACTAATATTGTAATATTAGAATTACAATATAGGTTATAAATTTTTGTAGGTCCTATATTTCTCAATTTGATTTAAAATTCACAATTAGACTGCTATGGAGCAATTCTTACCCAGGGTATTTGAAAAATAACTAAGCTGATTTATTTGCTTTCCCTCAATAACACAGAAAATTAGGAAACGGACTTTACCAAATATTTTAAATATTAATAGTTCCAAAACTTTATGGTGAAACCAACAGTTGATTTTATTCTCATCATTAGTTTTGATAGAGTGTCTGAACTCATATTTGGCTTACATTTTTGAAAAATATCTTCTTAAAAGTTACCAAATATTTTTCTTGCCAATAATTTGCCAGTAAATTAGTTAAATTGAATAATTTTATTTCAGCCAGAATTTCAAAGCATTGTTTCTAAATGACAGCATTGAACTAAATAGTTTTGAATTACTAAATCCAGAGAAATTGTTGTTCAGAGGAGAAAAAGCAATTGAAATTGCACATGCCAATATCTTTTCGCTATAAATGACCCAGTTGACAAGTTGAACATGAGGTCTATTTCTCAAGTCATTTCTACATTTTTTTTGTACTCATCCTGTTTTTAGTGGTCATGATTACTATAGACCTACTTCAAATTCAGAAATCTTCTCATTATGCTATATACTGTGAAATATTTAGTGATAAGAGGTTTTTTATTGAGATGTGAACTTTATTAATCACAAATGACATACTTACTCTTTTGGAAACAATGGGAAACAAGTCCAGGCCAGTAACTCTACACTGTTGTTTGCAGAGATAATTCCAAACAGTTTTATTGTTAGCATGGATTCCCTTGGAATTGACTTTATTTCAAGAGGAAAAGTGATCCTTAAAATAAAAAGAAAAAAATGGAATTACCAGTTATAATGATATTTTTATAAATATTTTCTTGGAATAGAAAGATATGTGAAAGAATCTAATTAAATTGAGGTTTCTTTTAAAATTTTATATTTAAGCTATACTAAGACAGTATTAATAGATGTACAGGGTGGGAACTTGGTTAATCATTTAGTTTACTATATTTATAATATTGCTATATAAGCTTATTTTAAAAATGACAATAACTTGGGAATTATATTATTTCTAAGAATGACATACAAATCCTAGGAATTAGAGGGATGATTGCTGAAAGGAGAGAAACTGGCAGAGTAACTGGGGCAACTTGTCTTGCATGATATCTAATGGCATATAAATGGTGTCATGCATGATTATGAACAAAACTGACTGTGCTCAGGTAGCATTGAGCATATTCTCACACGGAGTTAACTGTTGTCTAATTTGAATACTAAGGAGCAATTCTTAATCAGTGTATCTGATAAAATATGGTGACTTCCATATTTTAGCATTTTAGGCTCAGTAGCATCCAGCTTCAAGATAAGGAGGAATTAATTCAGTCCAGTGATCATAGCTAATTTTGAAGAAATACAAATTTTTCTTTAAAATATGCTGTTGCCTGAGACAAAAAGTTGAGTTCTAAATTAGCAATAAAGCAGTGAAGAGGAGAAAGGACAGAAGAGGTATTGTAGAGGTAAAAATGCCTACATCACCGATATTTTCTGACAGCATGTTAATGGAGTGAAGATAAAGAATTAAATGCAAAACAACAAAGAGATAAAGATGAATTCCAGACTTCTATTGTATCTTATATCTACTTTTAGCTGACAAGAAACAGAAGAAAATGTTGGGGAGATAACAGATGTAGTTTAGGGTATGATGCTGTTGAGTTAATAATAGTGGTGAGATGTCAGTATGTAAGTTGTGTGTCAAGGGGGAAAAGAAGATGTTTGGGTCTGAATATATTTTTGTTCAAGAACTGACTCTATGACTAATAAGATGTTCCTTCTAGTAGTAATGAAAGTAACCTTTCTTAGTCTCATATTTCCCTACCCAAAAACTGGAATGAATATTGCATAACAGAGTATGTGTCAAATGGAAGGTTGTATATCAACATATATCCATTATTCAATTGATAATCAAATCATTTGTTTTATCCATTATAGACAAATCATGTAGTTTATTTAAAAGTAGGAAAAGGAAGATGAGAAAAGATTAGCAATGAAAATCCATTTTCAAGATTAGGAGAAAAATATACATATTTAGATATCTTAAAACCACTTCATTTTCTTTCACACTTATATTTTTTCAAGATAATGTGTACATAATTTCTCAGCTTCAAATAAGTCCTGAAATAACATAAAATATTAT
This sequence comes from Uropsilus gracilis, assembly GCA_004024945.1. NCBI lineage: Eukaryota > Metazoa > Chordata > Mammalia > Eulipotyphla > Talpidae > Uropsilus > Uropsilus gracilis. The sequence goes on from PVHY01003381.1 coordinate 60,497, forward strand.
TTATTTGATGCACAGTAATTTCTTGGATGTTCTCCCTTTTACCTATAGTTTAATTTCTATTTGTTTTTCATATTTCTATGCTGGGATAGAAGCTATGATTTCATTTTATTCCTCACATAACCTAGAGTGTTTTTCCCAATGAGTCTAGCTTTTGCATGTATAATAGAGTGATTTTTTTTTGTATCAAAGTGACAAATATTTGATAAGTTACAATGGCTAGCTACTGCCAATCACCATTCTGCCATTTTTATTAATGAAAATAAATTTCTCTAGGGTAAGAATAAACACTTTCTAAATTGTTACTTATTCATTTCTCAAAAATAGACTTTAAAAACCAGAATAATCTCACAATCATTTAAAAAGCTCTTCATGGCTACTCAAAAAAAATTAGAATAAAGTTTTAGATAAAAAGCAAAAAAGTACTTTAAGAGATAATGTAGTATAATAAATGATGTAAGATACTTTCTTTTAATTCAAACATTAGCCACATTTCCATTACTCTACTACCTAAAGTGAGTAAATATTATTTTTTTTCTTAAAATTTTCTTCTATATAAAATAGTCTTTCTAAAACTAGAATAAATTTCAGATAGTGAAATGGAGTTATAAAAATTTCACTATTTTTTTACATTTTTTATTTTTTTAAAGTATTTATATTTATATTTCACCTTTTTGGAATCCCTCTCCCCTCCCTTTGGCATTCACTCATCCCCCCCCCTCCCCCCTGCTTGACCCATTTGTGTACTTTACTTTGTTTGTTATTTTTTTTTGCCTTTTCCTCCTGGCCTTTTCTTTGTTTTTCCTATGTCCTGTATATTAGTGAAACCTTTTGGCTTCTGTCTTTTTCTTTCTGACTTGTTTCTGCTAATATGATTTCTTCTAGGTACATCCATGTTTCATTGTTTAGAGCTCTCCAATTAACTCTGCTATAAAACAACAAACCATCACATAAACTTCAACTTTTATCTCAGCAAAATGGAACCATTTCATAATTTGTAAACAGAAGAACGTTTACAAATATTCTGACTCCTGATCAATGTTTAGAATGTTTAGAAACATTCTTGACTCTGATTAAAGAGTCACAGATGGGGTTGAAGAGCTCCCTGAGTTTCTGAGTAAAGAGTACATTTAATGTGAGGGAGAACAGAAGAAAGGAGAAAGAAGAGGGTAGTGCTAAGAAGGTACTTTTCTTTCTTTACTGAATATAAGGTGAGAAGCCTGGAACCAGTCACTTCAAAGTAGATGGTCTCTGTAGAATTAAATGTAGATTGGTCACTAATTTAGGTTTTTGATGTAATCTGTTGTATTAAACAATTATTAATTAGCACTAGCATATTTGTCACATCACCGAATCAAATGAACTGGCAATATTTCTTTAAAAATATCTTTTACTTTAAAAGGAGAAACACATTGTCTCTGTTAGTTAAATACTTCTTAAATACTTCTGATAGATTAATGATTAAACTTACATTTCATTCCAGTTGACCAAGAAAAAGAATAATTTTTTGACTGGAATGTTTTTGCAGTTTCTCACTTGGCACAGCTTCTTTCCAGCATATGTAAGCCAACAGGAAAATGAAAATGCTTTATAACTAAAAAGAAACAACATTGATTCAGTAAGCGGAACATTGTGGTAGAAACAGTTTTTTATATAGGTCAATTATTTCTATAGTTGAAAGTCAAAAGATAAAGTGCTGTTTGCTTATATAAAGTGCACCTTAAAAATTACTAAAGAATTTATTTTGGATGATGTCAGCAATATGGCAGAGTAGTAACCCCAAATCCTCCTTGCCCACAGAAATAGCAATTGAACAACAAACATCAATTTCCAATCCAGAAACAAGGTTAGAGGCACTTGCACCTTAAGGAAGTGCTGAACACAGAAATTTATAGGAAAATTTATTTCACTGATATTCTAGAGCCCTAAATCCTAGAAAATTTAATGTACTCAGGAAGAAACTCCAATTCCCAGTTTCTCCCAGAAGGGGAAAAGAGAAGAATGGAACACAAATTTATTACCACCATCTTTCCTTTCAGTACAGTTGCAATATAAACAGGAAAAAATCCTCATATCCTGGGCCTAGATGCCTGGGGACCATGGACTTCTGAGAACAAAAGAAGTCAAGGACACTTACTGCTTTCTAGAATATCTATAGGACATTAGCATCTGATAAAGCTTAGTTGAAAGTCTCTCCAATCTAACCTTTTCAGATTGCTTTATGAGGGACTAATCCTGTTGCTAATACAACCTAGAGCACTGATAGGACCTGGCATAATCTGGATGCCTGAGAATAGCGGAGAATAAATAAAAACTGTGTATTTTTTAAAAAATAGTGCCAGAGAACTGGAAATACTATGGTTAGGCACTGGTGCGAATTAGAAATTATAAACTCTTAAAGAAAGACTTCTAACTGGGAATTCACACATACCAATCCAGAGGTGATGGGCAAATAGGTATGAAAGACTTCTAGAATCTCTAGCTAGGCTGATTGATGATATTTTTTCCCTATATGAAACCAAACCATAAAGACTAGGAGACATGAATGCTTTTTCAAATGCATAGATCCCAGTACAACATAACAAGACACAGGAAGAAAGATGTAAACATGACCCAGTGAAAGAAAAAAGTAAACCTCAAACTAAGCTTAAAGAAATGGAAGTAATGAACTACCTCTCAAAAATTCAAAACAACTATTATAAAATTACTCAACCACCTCAAGGAAATGCTGTAAGAATAAAATCATATCAATATAGAAATACATTTTAAATAGAATCACATAAAAACTTTAGAACTGAAGAGTGTAACAACTGAGTAGAATGAAATCTCTAGAAGGGTTTTTACAGCAGATTTACCAAGAAGGAAAAAGAATCAGTAAATACAAAATAGGTGATTTGAAATTATTTAGTCAGAGAAAAGTAGAGTGAAAAATAAGGAAGCCTAATGAAGAATACCATTAAATAGACAAACATACACCCTGAAAGGAAAATGAAAGAAGTAGAAGGTTTATCTGAAGCAATACTGTCTTGAGAACTTCTTATAGGTGGGAAAGGAAGTGGATATCCAAATTCAAGAACACAATGTACAGAAAATTATACAAAGACATATCAAAAACAAACTATCAAAAGTCAGAGAGAATTTTGAAGTAGCAAGAGATAAGAGACCTAATATGTAAAAAAGAATCTTCTAGGTTTATCAGCAGATTTTCAGCAGAAACTTTGTAGACTATGAGGAAGTGGGGTGACTTATTCAAAGTTCTAAAAGATAAAATTGTCGAGCAATATATCTAGTAAAACCATCCTTCAAAATACTTTCCCAGATAAACAAAGGTTGAGGGAGTTCATCACCACTAGACTGATTTAGAGGAAATGTAAAAAGGAAGTCCTTTCAATTGAAATGATAAGATGTTCAATGGCTACACAAAATCAGTAGAATATAAAGTTTCCTAGAAAAGGAAATATGTGGGAACAAATAGAGAATATTCTAGTGGTGTATTTTAATTCTGCTACAGAATTTAAAAGAGTAAATGCAAAAAACTATAATTTTTAGAATATGAGAATGTAAACGTGATATCAATGACAAAGTGTGATGAAGGCAAAAGAGTTTTTGTAAGTGATGTATTACTAGCAGGTTAAAACAGTACTTTAGATATAAAATTTATTACACAAGGAAAATAACTCTGGAAGTATACAACAGAAAAAAATGCATATCATTATGTAAAAATGAATTAAAAACAAGGAAAACATCGAGAGGAGAAAAGAGGGGAAAAACTCCAAGTTAGAAAATAATGAAGTAGCAATAGTCTTTTACTGTCATTAATTACTTTAAATGTATAGCTTAAACTCTACAACTAAAATACATAGCATAGCTGAAAGCAAGTGCCAACAATATATACTGTACAAGCAATTCATGTAAGCATACATAGTCAAAAAGTGAAAGGACAGAAAAGATACTCCATGCAAATGTTAATCAAAATAAAGCAAGGGTAATAAGTTATATAAAAAATATCATTTAAGTCTGTTAAAAATATAATATAAAAACTACTATACAGATGAAGGACATGATGAAGAGTCAGTTCATCAAGATGATATGATAATTATACATACATCAAATTGAAGCAAATATATTAAGCAAATTTTGACATACTTGAAGAAACAGCAAAAAATAAATAATAGACTTCAATCCTCAATTTGTAGTTGTAGATGACCTAATGCAAGGTATGAGAAAGAGATCATGAGAGAGAGGGCTTAGCGGGAGGCTAAGGGCCGATTTGGAAGTAATGAACCAAATGACAATATATTAACAAAAAAAAAAGGGTATTTATAGAGGCACAGGGTGAGGGTCCAGTGAATTCCAAAGGAAGGCGGTGAGGAAGACAATTAGACTGGTTAACATATTAACATATTAGTTTTTGAGGGGTAATTGGGGGTAGGGGGATTTCTCACAGGTGGTCACTATCTCTGTTTAGAGGGATTTTTATAGGTAAACACTCTGTAGGAGCAGCAGTGCCATTATATCTTTAGAGGATCAGTGTTAGATTTTTGTCTCCAGTTTGCCAGAGGCAATTAAGGTGGAGAGGGAGTTTTCCCCATCTCACAGCACTATTGATCTGGCCCGTGAATGGCATATGGCGATAGTAATGGCTAAAGCAACCAAACAGAAGTTAAATAGGGAAATGTTTGAACAATACTATAGACCAAAAGAACATAACAGATATACACAGATGTCTGCTCAACAGCAGCAGGATATAATTCTTCCATATTCTCTCTCTCATTGTTCTATTAATTGATAATAGTAACTTAAGTCAGATATAAAAAATATTAGGGCAATCACTAAGTTGGTTGAGCACATTTTATATCTGTAATGATACATTGACAACATACAGTTATTTTAATATGAAGAATGGATGAAGACTTGAATAATGCTTTAAAAATGATTCTTAAAACTGCAAATTTACTCTGAGTGAATTCCAACATTTTAAATTCAACAAATAAAAACAAAACAAACTATACTATAATTAGAAACTATGTAAAAATTTATGAAAAATTCACCACCACTTACCTATGCACCCATGTCTCTGGAATGTTGTGAGCTGCACATACTGTAAAACTGAGGTGGGAGTGGAGCCCAGGATTTACAGCAGAAACACTAACAGGTGCATTTAGAAGCTGGAAATCTGCACAAAAGCTGCTGCAATAGATGTTAATTAGCTGGCAGATAGATGTGGACAGCTCAGTTGTCACTTTCTCTATCAAGTCTAGGGAGAAAAAAGAGAAAAATCAGGTCACTTTTGAAAGTTCATATTTATTATACACCATCTATTATAGCTTTGAAATTATTTATAATGCAATTTCAATAAAATTTAATTAAAATGACTCTCTACCAACTGAAGCCAATTAGACATCTGTGCATCCGTATGCATTTTGGGTTTACTGTAGTAGTCAATAAGCTTTCCTATCTTCAATTGAGGAATTTAGGAAGCATGGTCTTTAATCACAAATCAAGTCTGGATTATTAATTTGGCATTCTGATGAACTGTAATTTGCTGTATATTTTGTTCTAGCTTATGATCATTTAGAAATTTTCAGATGAAGTACATATTTTATGCATGATTTGTAAGTACTCTAGACAAATTTCATCTAAAGAATTAAATATAATAAACTTAACATTATAATAACTACCATTAATTGAACACTATCATATACATTGTGCTGCTGTTAAAAAATGCTAATAGTAATGACAGGAATCTAAAACAAGCTTGAAGTAAAAGATTTATGATGTTCACCAAAGTTATTGATAATCAAAACCTTATTTGCGTTTTACCATTAGCTATTAAAAGGGTGTTACTGAGCATTCCTAAAAATGATTTGATATAAAAGGAGAAAAATGACTAAGTACAAGAAGTAATAGATTCCAAGCACATGCTAAATGAAGACATGCCAATGTATAGCACACCATATGAAAAGGGTCACTTAATCATCAAATTTAAGGGGAATTTTCCTAGAAATGGTTTCCTCTCTCCCAATAAACTCTCTTTGCTGAAAAACTCATACCTGCCAGGAAATAGAGAAGACTGATGATATGGAACAGGAAGATGATGGACTTTGATCCAGATCAGAAGAGGTGACCCCATTACAAAGGAGAAATATATGGGTTTCTTAGTAGGGCCCATTGGATAATCTGTCATATGCAGCTACAAATGAGTGAAGTGCTATAAGCACAATATGCTCACTTCTTGCAACTGACTTTAATTTTCAACTAGAGTATTTTAAAAGTTAAATGAAGAACAAACCCAGGAAGTGTAAAATTTCTTTTTATCTGATTAGGAAAAATTTTAACTGACAAGATATGACTTGAGGAAAATATATGAAACAAAAGAAGTTAAAAATGGAAACTCTGACACTCTCCTCTGAACCCCCATTGACTGATGCTTGAGGAAGGGTGACATGGCCTGTGGTCATGAACCAGGACTATGGGTGTGGATCTGCCTGGTTCCCTTTAGTGACAGCAGCTATCAAGCCACTTCAGTGTTGAAATAGGCCTCCCACAGGCTCTTCCTGGTAGAAGAAAAAGGCAGGTGGAAAATGCTGCGAGAGCAATCAGACTGGCCTGATGTGAATGTTTCCTTTCTCTACCCTGAGCCAGGCTGTGAAGTTAGAAATGCCACAAGTTGAATATTTGTTTCTTCTGGGGCTTGGTCCTGGAGAAACGAAATATACTGACAGAACAGCCTGTGGAGGATCTTGGGTCCTTCGCTGAAGCAACTGGGCCCAGGCCTGAGCACAGTGTCCCTGAGGGATGTAAGGGTTACATGGCCTGGAGCTGGCTCTCCAGTTAGGTAATGCTGCCAAAGACAAGAGAGACAGCGAAGCTACTGGTTTCCTCCACAGCTTGTGGTTAGGCAGGTGCTCCATCCGGGTCTGTTTTCTTCATGGCTCATAGTCTGCACTTCCGGCAAGTGAGAGTGGCCTCTTGGATACAATGGGGGTATCTTCCTCAGCTGGACTGGTGGCCTTGTTGATGCCTGGCAGAGCCTGGTCAAAGGGTTAGAGGCTTCTACGGCATAAGTCATGGAGGAACTACATGGAACAACGCTACATTTAACTTCTTCCTTGAACTTGTAAGTCCCAGATGGTTGGTCTAATCTGCACATGGTGGGTGGGGAGAGGGGCTCTGTGTGATCCATCCCCAGGAGGCTGTGGGGAAAGGGGAGGCTGAGAGGAGGATGTGAGTGTGGTCTTATTTTTGTGGATTCCATGTAGGGCCTGAATGCTAGTTTTTCTCCAAGTTAAATATTCCTCTTTCATAGAGGCACCTGGGATAGTGACCATCACCTATCCTGGGGGAGAGAGGGGTGCCCATGGAACTCCTCTGTCACTCTTCTGCTGCCCCGGAGAGCACTGGCCAGGATGTGCACAGAGAACACAGATAAGCACATCTTCAAACTGTGTTCTTGCTAGGGTGTGATGCGACCTGTGCTAGGCGAGTCACAGTTCTGTTGTTTATTCACACACCTGCACTTCCCTGTTAGAAGTTTCTGAAACAAAAGTCACCTTTTGGTGTCTAGCATTTTCAGGAAAAATATTCCAGGCCACCTCCCCATGTCTACTCATCACTTGGCCCTGTGTGCACAGTCTGCAATTAAATGCTTAGTTGTTGTTCAAAACATGCTATTATTCACTTAATTATTCATAAATATGTACAAAAATTGTAAAATGGCCAAATCTTACTTATTTTATCTATTTTTTGGAAGGGACAAGGCCTAGTGGAAGAGCTCTTGTTAAACTCTGAGTAATGAGCTATAGCAATTAATGAAACAAAGAGTAAAGCAGCATAAAAATAGTCTGGAAAGAGGCATCATCCAAATCTGGATGCCAACCAACTGGGATAGTCTTCAACAATGTGGAGAGAAATATAAATTTGTAGAAACATCTTGTTTCCCAAATCCCAAATTGCACTGAAGCAAACTTCTTGTTAATAATTCCTCATCATGTGCACATGAATATGCATCTACAAAAAAGTATGACCTTGGATGAGATCTTAAAATTCATGCCCCAGTTCATAGTTGGGGGATTCTTAATTATTTAGATAATTAATCAAACTACTTACTTTATGGGCAGAAATACATTTCTTGACTGTGATTTGTTTCTTCAAGATAGAATAGATGTGTACTTACATTGTATGTCTGACTTACAGATCTCTGGGTAGCCAATATATTTCAAATATCAAAAATATAATAAGGACTCAAGATATTGTACATCTTGGTGAAATGTGAAGTGCTCATCACACCTGACTTTATTCTAGTTTAGGAATTACTGTATCATGGAATAAACACTGACTGCATGTATACTGTTAAAAAGCTGTAATTAGAATCTACCTAGCACAAGATTTTAGTCTCTTGCAACATTCCTGCGCAGTTTTGTAGGCTTTCATATCCAACATCTTTGGAAAATGGAGTTAGGGAACTTCATTACAACAGGTTAAAAAAAAAGTGAATGAACAGAGAGTGGGTCACTCCGTATAGGTGTACCTCCTGCTTTCATACTCCTTTTTCTATTTCCTAGGCTCTGTATTGGATTAAGGGTGTCCAGCTTTTTCTGGGATGTTCTGGGATTTTATGAATTAGAGTTATCAGGGTTATCATTTATTCTTTACTATCATCTGTAAATTCAAAGGTTTTAGTTTGAACTTGTTTGAATTTGTTTCCTTGAAGTTACTAAATTATTTCTCACGCCACATATTCCTGTAGAAATAGGAACTACCCTGGCACATACTACACAGTAAATACTGTCTTAGCTTTCATGCACACGAGGAAACATAGGCTCACAAGTCCAAAAGTGGCAGAATTGAAATTCAAAACCAGTTTTGCTTATTTCAGAAGTCAGAGCTCTAGACTATACTATCTGTCATACATGTACTTTTTTATAGACTCAAGTCTTCCTGTGCCTTACAATCTATAGGCTAGAACCTAATCATCCTTCCTGTTAAGTTAGATTGGCCTTTCACATAGAACTTGAATTTAAAATTGAAATTAGTGACTTTGAAGAAATATTTGCACTTTCCTTAGATCAAAATATAACAATTAGTTAAATAATAAAATTTATATTCTCTTTGTATGATTACAAGGATATTTTCAGTATTGCTATTTATTACTATAGATGGATTTACTTTCTTAATTTCAAGCAAATCTCAAGCTAAAAGTTTAGAGAATGTAAGAATGTTTTATAGTTTTCTTTTTTTTATTTTATTGATTTGTCACAAATTGTTTTATAGTTTTCTTTGTATAGGTCTTTTACTTCTTTTGTTAGGTGTATTCCCAAGTACTTAATTTTCTTTGGTGCAATGGTAAATGGAGTAGTTTTTTTTTTTAATTTCTTTTTTACTGATTGATTCTTTGCATATATGAATGCTATTGATTTTTGCGCTTTGACTTTGTATCCAGCTACCTTACTGAATTGACTTACTATTTCAATTAGTCTTTCTGTCATTTTGTTCTCTACATAGAGTATCATATCATCCGCATATAATGATAGCTTTATTTCTTCTTTCCCTATTTGGATTTCTTTTATGTCTTTCTCTTGTCTTATTGCCCTAGCTAGGACTTCCAGAACTATGTTGAAAAGGAGTGGAGAGAGTAGGCATCCTTGCCTGGTTCCAGACCTTAATTGAGATGGTTTCCGTTTTTCCCCATTGAGGATGATATTTACTGTGGGTTTGTCATTTATAGCTTTTATTATGTTGAGGTATGTTCCTTTTATAACAAATTTTTCCAGGCCTTTCATCATGAAAGGATGCTGAAATTTAACAAATGCTTTTTCTGCATCTATTGATATGATCATATGGTTTTTGTTTTTCTCTTTGTTGATGTGATGAATTATGTTGATTGAATTTTGGATGTTGACAATCCCTGTGCCCCTGGGATGAATCCCACTTGGTCATGGTGGATAATCCTTTTTATGCAATGTTGTATTCTGTTTGCCAGGATTTTGTTTAGAATTTTTGCATCCGTGTTCACTAGGGAGATTGGTCTATAGTTCTCTTTCTTTGCAATACCTTTATTTGGTTTGAAATTAGTGTACTGTTTGCTTCATAGAACATATTTGGTAGCTTTCCTTCTTTCTCAATTTTTTGACAGAGTTTTAACAACTGGTGTTAGTTCCTCTTTGAATGTTTGGTAGAATTCATTTGTGAAACCATCTGAATCTGGGCTCTTGTTTCTAGGGAGATTTCTGATGACTGCCTCAATATCATTTCTTATGATTGGCCTTTTTAAGTTCTCTATTTCTCCTTTGTTCATTTTTGGATTGTTGTATCATTCAAGAATTTGTCTATCTCTTCCAGGTTGTTGTATTTGTTTGCGTGTAGATGCCTGTAGTAGTCTCTAATTATCTTTTGGATTTCTGCTTTGTATGTTGTAATATCTCCCTTTTCATTTATGATCCTGTTAATTTGAGCTTTCTCACTTCTTTTCTTTGTAAGCCTTGCAAGGGGTTTATCAATTTTCTTTATTTTTTCAAAGAACCAGCTTTTGGTTTTGTTTATCATCTTGATGGTAATTTTGGTTTCTATTTCATTTATCTCTGCTTTTATTTTTGTTATTTTGTCTTCTGCTGGGTTTGGGTTTTTTGTTGCTCTTTTTCTAGGTCTTCAAATTGGGAGATTAAAATATTTTTTGGGTTATTTCAATCCTTTTTAGTTGGGCCTGTAATGCTATGTATTTTCCTCTTAATATTGCTTTTGTTGCATCCCACACATTTTGGAATTTGGTGCATCTTTGTCATTTGCCTCCATGTATGTTTTAATATCTTCTTTGATTTCCTCTTTTACCCAGTAATCTTAGAAAAGCCTATTATTCAGTCTCCATGTAGTGTTTCCTCTCCTTAATTTCTTTTCATTGTTGATTTCTAGTTTGATGCCTTTATGATTGGAGAAAAAGCTTGGTATTCTTTTAGTCTTTGTGTATTTATTCAGGGTCAATTTTAGAGAATGAAACATGTTCATTTGAAAAGAAAGTGTATTATTTGCTTGGGGGTGCAGTGACCTGTATATATATATATATATATATATATATATATATATATAGTTAAAGTTAAAGTACATATATGTAGTTAAAGTTATATCTCTATATCTACATATACAGAAAATTTTTGCTCTCCAGACAAGTGATATACATATATATATGTATATCACTTATATATATATATATATATATATATATATTAGGCTCATTTGGTCTAGATTTTCCTTTAAAGCTTTTGTGTCTTTGTATAGTTTCTGTTTTGTTGATCTGTCTTTTGCTGAGAGTGGCATGTTAAAATAGTCTACCAAGCATATATTCTCATCAATATTTGTTTTCAGTTCTGCTAGTAGTTGTTCTATGAATTTTGGTGCTCCCTCATTAGGTGCACATATGTTGATTATTGTTATGTATTTTTAGTGAATTAACCCTTTAACTGTTAGGTAGTGGCCATCTTTATCTTTTGTCACCTTTCTTAGTTTGAAGTCTGCTCTGTCTGATATAAGAATGGCAACCCCTGTTTTTTTGTGAGGGCCATTAGCTTGTAAAGAAATAGAAGATGACGTTTCAAAGTGGAAAGACATTCCCTGTTCATGGATTGGAAGAATCAACATAATCAAAATGGCTATATCATCAAAGACAATCTACAGATTCAATGTAATTCCAACAAAGATCCCAATGACATATTTTAAAGAGATAGAACAAAAATTACTGAATTTCATATGGATCAACATAAGATCCCAAATAATCAAAACCCTCTTGACAAACAGAAGAAAGAATGGAAGCATCACAACCCCAGATTTCATACTGTACTATAGAGTCATATTAATTAAAACAGCATGATGCTGGTACAAAAACAGATAAACAGATCAATGGATCAGAATTGAGTACCCAGAAATAAAACCACACATATATGGTCAACTAATCTTTGACAATGGGGCAAGAAAACATATGCTGCACCAAAGATACCTCTTCAGTAAATGGTGCTTAGAAAACTGGACCATGGCTTGCAAAAAAATAAACCAAGATAACATCCTTGCACCCTGTACAAAAATAAACTCATAATGGATAAAAAACTTGGATTTGAAACCTGAAAGCATAAATTACAAAGTAAAAACCTGGGCAAAACCCTTCATGAATTTCACTTCAGAAATCCATTTCTGGAAACAGCTACAGCTGGCCAAAAAATGGAGGAACACATAAACAGCTGGGAATACATCAAATAAAATTTTCTATATAGCAAAAGAGACAATAAGCAAAACAAAAAGAAACCCAGCCACTGGCAGAAAATTTTTGTTCTCCACACAAGTGATAAGGGTCTGATAACAAAGATCCACAACGAGCTCATACAACTCAACAAAAACAAAGCAAAAAGCCCAGTCAAAAAATGGGGAGAACTAAAAAGATACTTTACCAAAGAGGAAATATAGATGGCCAATAGACATATGAAAGAATGTTCCATGTCACTAAAAATCAGGGAAATACAGTTAAAACCATTCTGAGATATCATCTTACACCCGTATGAATAAAAACAAAATGGATAACAGCAAATGTTGGTGTGAATGTGGAGAAAAAGTGCAATCTGGTCCAGCCACTATGGAAGACTGTGTGGAGGACCCTCAAACAATTGAAAGTGGAATTACCATTCGACCCAGCAATCCCACTACTGGGGATCTACCCAGAGGACATAAAAACACTAATTCAAAAGGACACCTGTACACACATGTTTATTGCAGCTCTGTTAACAATTGCCAAGATATGGAAACAACTCAAATTCCCCAAAACCAATGAATGACTGAAAAAAGTATGGTATATATACATAATGGAATAATATGCATCAATCAAGGAGGACAAACATATGTCATTTGCAGCAACATGGATGGAACTAGAAGGACTCATATCATCAGAAATAAGCAAAAAATAAAAACAGAGAAATACAAATTGGTCTTACTTTTATGACAGATATAGGGAAAAACAAGCAAAAAATAAGAAAAATTAGAAACAACCAATGGTGCTGAACAATGGAGTGAGAGAGGAGGAGGGGGAAGAAGGCAGGGAAGGAGGAGAGCACAAAAGATTAGGATGGCTAACAGATGTTAGGGAAATGGGAAAACCCTGGGGTACACAGTAATGTTTTATAAATATATATATATATATATATACAAAATTTAAAAATTAAATTACAAAAATATCAGCCATTGTAGAGATAGCTGACATTTTCTGTGAACATCTCTTCTATCCTATTCCACATTATATATTCCCAGAAGCAATAATCAGTACATTGAATTTGATGTTTATCATTCCTGTGGTATTTGAAACTTTTAAATCACACATATGAATAAATAAAATTACTTTGCATGGTTTATAATTTTGTAATTATGGTATTGTAATATGCATACATCTCTGTAACTTGTTTTCTTCCCACAAAAAATTAAAAATATATATTTAAAAGTTTAGAGAATGTAGATTTTTATTCACTTGCAGAAAATTACTTTCATAATTTTGCTTGCTACTGTAATGTTTAGATAAATATCTTAAGCATTTTGAATTCCATGACTTCTTTCTTTTAAAAATGCATACATGTATGTTTTACCTTTCATTGAAGTCTCTGTGCTTTGATGGAAGTTCTGAAAAAGAACAATGGGTACGGAGAGAAAATTGTTACTCAGAAAACAAATCCCTAAAACAACCAAATAGATAATATATAAAATCTAAACACTAAATATTCTTTAGTTTGATAAAAATACAAAATATGTTAGTGTCATATCACCGTATTTTTAGTTTTAATAGAACAATTTTACAGACACTGTCTTAACTCCTTTCCACAAACAACAGCAATTAGTCTTTAGATTTAAGTGTATTTCTAATGCTTTCTTTAGTGTCTGTTTGTATTTGGTTGCTGTTAAAGTAGCATTGGTTTATAGCATATAGGTTTCAACCTGCTGGTTATATATCAATTATATGATATACATTTCTTATTAGCAATCAGTTAAATGCAAACTTCAGACCTTACTGAAAAGAGAGCTAGATGGAATTGTGTAAAGTTATGTAGATTAACTAGTTTCATTTCTTCATTTTTAGAAAACTTAAAAAGCTGATAATCAAATGCATGAGAGATAATATGCCTTGCATCATATCCATTAGTAAGATGGTAGAGGTGTGTGTGTGTGTGTGTGTGTGTGTGTGTGTGTCTTTGTTGGAAGCCTAGAATTCATTTGGGGGTCTAGCATTTTCTGGGTATAAGTTCATTCTCATGAAAACTAAACTCGGTGATTCACCAACTTACTAAAAATAATGTCTGAGTCTAAAAGCAAATTCAATTTTCTACTAAAATTTATTTTAGTTGACACTAAATTTTCAAAAGTTTGGTCTTGCAAGTTTGCTTTTAAGGAAATTCAATTAAGAAAAAGTCCAGTGTCTCACACAAGTTAAGAATCTGCTGTAGTATTACTTTAAAGAATTTGCTGTTGTGTTACTTTAGAGAGAGATTTTCATTGTGCTTAAAATGCTGTTAAATTTATTTGTATTTATATGCAGTGTTTCACTTAAAAACATCTTTTATATAAACTTTAAGAAACATTTCTGTAAACTAAAATATTTCATTTGAGCATAGGCTTAACCACTAGACTTAAGTTTTAAGTTTTTTGAGCATAGGTTTAACCACTAGGCTTAAGTTTTAACCACTAGATTCATAAGACTTTATGTGCAGGCTGTAAAAGATTTTAGCCTGACTTAACTATATTTCAGTTTACTCAAGAATAGAAACTTGATTTAAACATCATTATGTCATCCAACTACAGCAAAATGTGTAAGGTCATATTTTCCAATATATGGTTCATTTATTATGTGACCATTTAATGAAAATATATTATATAAGCTTGTGGAATGTAATTTTGAATGATGAAAATTGTTTCCAAGCCTGAGTAGGCACATGAACTAGAAAAAAATGCATGTATGATACAATCCTTCATCTTTCCAAAACTTTAATTAAATAGATACCTAATTACTTCTCTATATTGCAGAAAATAATCTCTTGCAAGTGAACCTAAAATGCAGTAAAAAAAAAAAAAGCTTTTCAAATTTCAAAATTTGTTGGCAGAAGACTCATAGCTCAGTATTTATTAAATTTTGGTTTCATGGTGGGTAGATTGAACTGCTTTTATTGTTAATAACACTTGTTTCACTGCACAAATTCTGTAAAATATACTTATTATTTGTGCCAACTTTTTTTAAAATAGATGAACTGAGTTAAAATAAAATGGAAAAATAGATGAAAAAGTGTGAATGGAGTTGTGGAATAAGTGAATTTTTTAACATATAAAATCTGTTGGGAATTTGAATTATCTGCTTAGGAATCTGATATCTATGAAAAGTTGATTATTTTCAACTATTTTTGTGCATGAAATATAAACAATTTAGTTTGCACAAGTAGATGAGACATGAAATTTAAGAATAAAAATTTTATAATTTTTTACACTTTTTTTGTTGAAGGATTCTTTTGATTGTAGGTATAGTGAGGGTTTGATATTTTGAAGAAAATTGTTATTTTTGGTTTTGTGAAATTTTGGAAATTAATGTTTTAAAGATAAAACTTTTATATCTAGTAATACTCTAACATCATTTGAAGTGTTAAATTAGACTTCCCTCATTCTTTAATCAGTTGTTTGTTTCTATTGTTCTCTGAGACCCACCCAATCACAAAAGTTGCAGAGGACTATAAAAGTTTTGACAGATGGCAAGACACGTGTTCTCATTCACACATCTGGTCTCCTCTTCCGCAGGAGACTCACATTTGTCATTAGGCTGCCTGTAATCAATGACCCTGTTATAATAGGAGCTAAGTGGTGCTTGTGTGATTAAAAAAGCTCCAGGTCTACTATCTCCAGTAATAATAGACTCTCTCATTCAAGCTATATTCTCCTTTGGACTCTTTATTCACAGTACTAAAACCTAGAAGAATCTTGGAAATTCTGTTGTTTCTATATATGCTTGTAGTGCCTCCAAAAGATTTGGCTCTCAGAGAAACTGATTTATTGAAAGTTAATTTTCATTATCTTATTATTGTGACTTAAAATCAATTATTAGAAGATTCTTGTTAGCATCTTATAAATGCCAGGGATTTTTATTTATCAAAATATTTATAGTCTTATGGGTGACGTGCTTTTCAAGAGTAGTTATAGTTTTCCCATTCTGGCACAGAATAGAAAATTAGGATGATCAGATTAAATTCTGAGCACATCAGATTTCCTAACTCTCTTATTTGTGAAGATCATGGATCTTAGCATTTATCTGCAAACACAGTGTTTCAGAATACATAATCATTTTATTTCCTTCTAGAATTGGAAGGTAATAGAAGGTATTTATTTCCCCAAGAGAAAATCTTAGGGAAATAGACATATTTATTTTATACTTGTTAATTTGGAAATTTATTGAGTATGTTGTTTAAATGTTGATTTCTTCATTACTTTACGTTTTTGATATTTAATCAGTTTTTTTGTTTACTATCTTTAGATGTTGTGTCTCCAGTGCTCCTCAACATTATCACTGTACAGCATTATCACTGTACATGCAAACACATATTTAAGTTTCTGTATTCATTTTACTACCTTATCGCAAAAAGCAAGTCCCTATTAAAATAAGACATAGCCCAATAATAATATATTAATCTTTATCATCACTGACTGATTTAAATATATTAACATAAATATACATTTTCCAGATGAGTATTTGAAATTTTAAGGTTGGCATTTTCAAGTTAATATAATCTCTGCTGTTCCTTTCCATGGAGATGAGAGATGAATATAATCTCTCCTATGAGTGAGAGATATGCTTCAGATGTTTATGTACTGGAATGAATGTAATCACACTCTCTTATGAATACATAGACATATAAGTATGTATATATATATACATATAAATATACATACTTTAGATATACATATACTGGAATGTGTGTGAAGGCCTGGTTTCCAATTTGTCCTCTGTTGATTATTCATCTCTAAGCACAAGCATTTAAAGCACTAGAGTTTAGCAATAAAATGAACATTGAAATAGTAACTCATGACTTAAAATAAAATAAAAATTAGGTCAAATGAAGTAATGTGTAAGTGAAACTACTTTATTACTACAATACATTGTTATTATTGTCATTGTTACTATCTTAATAGCATTCTGTTTTATCACTTGTTAACCTAATAGCAAGATTGAATGGATTTATCATGACCAGATTTCCTAATCTATTTCTTGGACTATTATCCTACATCAGATTTCTGAGATTTAAAGAAATCACATCTTACTTTTAAACTTAAAAATAAAGCCAGGAAATCATTACAGAATATAAGATCATAGAAATAGCATGCATTGCAAATTCAGCAAAGATACCAGAAAAATGTATCATCTTTTCTTTTCTGTAAATGTGTTTGTCCATGCAAATACTTGTCCTTACACTGAATAGGCTGGTGGGCATGAAAGCCATGCACACTCTACACAAAACTTGCCTGTAAACGTTACATAAGCACATTCACCTAGGTAGAATTGTAGAATTGCTTTAAGTTACATGTAGCTACAAACTTCAAAGATGTACGACGTTTCCTTTTAACCAAACTTGTTTGGTATAATAAAATCAAGTTTCCATTACCCCCAAATAATTGAAAATACGCTCTTTAACTAATTACTTAGCTCAGGTTCAAAATAATTACTGTGTAATAAATGAGTATATTTACCTCTGCTTTTCTCTGAAGAATTAGATTTAATTCATGTACAGCATCTGTAATTTGTTTGGTTTCCACACACCCCAGAACACTGCATATATTTTTAACTTCTTCAAAAATATTATCCATGTTTTGCTGTAGATGACAAGATTCATTTCTTAATGTTTGTTGACATCAAGGGGATGCCAATTTATCTTTAAATTAGCTCTTCCCATGAAAAGGAAATAGAATGAAATTGGTTGTTTGCTCTTACATATAAAATTCCCAAAACTGATTTTCCTGTGGCTTGACCATACAGTTCTCATAGACTGAATGCTCTTAAGATTACATATTAAACTCTAATATAATATTATGTGAAATAAAATGTGTAAAAAGAGAAGAGAAAAAGAGAACACTAGCTAGAGTGGGAGGGAGAGAGGTGAAAGTTTTCTGCAAAATGGTTTGAAAACAAGGCAACTGAAAAGAGACCCTATAGTTTCTGGGTGGGACTTGTTAATAAAGTAGTATATATGTATGTAAATCAGGAGGGCAAGGAGAGTAAATCATATTCTCAAATTTCAGAACAAAACTGGAACAATCACATTTGATGTTGGAGTGTTTGGAAATCATTGATATATTTGTCTTTGAACAAACTGATATTTCAGAAAAATCACTGAGATAAGTACAGTATTTAGTAATGATTCATTATTCTTAAAATCAAAATTTCTGACTGCATTTAAGGTGGTTATACACAGATTTTGTGGTCACATAAAAGAGGTTTGCATTAATCTCCTCAGCTTTGTACATGTTCTTAAATAAGTTTTCACTTAAAAAAATAGCCTGATTTTGATTTTATAGCTTTCAGCGTATTACCTTGAAATATGCTGAGAATTTTTTTCTTTAATTGCAAGGACAGCACCTTTCACACTACCATATTTTCAGTTACTTTGTCTATATCTTTAATAACTGTGACTTTTAAAACACATCAGCTGTCACCAACTCTTCAGTCCTTCCAAAGTAAGGTAGAATGGTTTATTCCAATGGAGGTGAAAAATAGTTCTATCTTTGTCATACAAAAAGATTTACAATATAAAAGAGCTTAATTACTTATTTTAGAATGTTTTTTTAACAAAGTATTAACATTACAAAAACACATCAGGTAAGGTCACTTTGTTTACTTCACGGAAAAACAAAATGTTTTAATATACATTGAGATTACCTCTCATATGTGATTTTGTAAATCATGGAAAGAAAGGAAAAGGACTACATTATTGTTAATATTTTTAAAGGCTCATTTATACATGTTTTTCAGTTTATAAGAGAAATAAGGTTCAGTATATACCCTGATAACTAATAAAATGAAAATTAAAAGTTATTAAATTTATAAGAGAGGTAAATATTAGGTACTATTTTCAGTTTTTATTTCTCATTCTGAGTAGATATGTGACATGTTAATATGTGGAAATCCACATAATATTTTTGATTAGAAGTTAGTCCTGGGTTGATTTGTGTCACTCAAATAATTTATTTATTCTTTGTAGTAATAATTCTTATTTGATCTACCTCATTGAGTCATCACAAAAATTCTGAAAATATCAGAAATTTTTATATTTATGAATGATTGAAATGCTGGAATATGTTTAATGAAATATTGAAATTATAGAATTTACTTGGTAATTAATTGGCTGGTAAGACAACAGAAAATTTATATTTAAGATGGTTCCAAAATTTCTTACTGGGAAAACAAAGAAGACAGGGTACCATTAGTTATGGTAGGAAACACAGGAAAAATGGGAAGGTTTTTGCTGAGGTGTGATTTATCTATTATTTTCTTTAGGTCTTGCACTGACAAGGGAATAAGTAGATCCAGCTTTCAGGTATTGAGAATACAGTGGAGTTCTCACTTTCACAAATGTTGTACTTGAAAAATGATATTACAGACCATACATATTCGAACACACAGTGTATGCTCATATAAGCACTGAGTAAATATAAAAAAAGTAGCAAATGCACACCTTAACCTAAAGCAATGCAGGATAAATCTCTGGGTGATGTTAGTTTAAAACCTGAGGAGTAGCTTCAACTTGGATCCTAGGAATTGAGCAGATGAGTTAGGCCTTCAGGCTTAGAGATTTCTGTTTACTTATTGCAGTGGGAAATGTATTAAAATTTAGACCTAACCAGTTTTACTTAAAGTGGGAAGAGCAGAGGTAGAGTTAAAAACCTTGAACAGTCCCCTGCTCCTGGATAAATTACTACTTACAAAAGATGGAAAGGAAAAATAATGTTTAATGACTAAGAGAACTTTGAGGAAGTCTTTTTCTATTCACGAACTTTGTGTGAAGAGAATGATTATCTGACAAATTGTGTTTTGTGTACCTGTGGAGTATTCATTTGTACTACCCATAGCAGGAATTCATGTTAAAAATTGTTCCAATATTGTGACAGTTTTGGAACTAGTGAAAAATAAAACTACTGTATAGAAACACTTTTCTAACCTCCATCCATGGAATTCCCTCCCTGCATATACACATATGTCTACATGCATGTGTATGCACACACAGGTAAAGGGGAATAACTAATCTAAAATATACAAATCCTATGATGGCTGATACTCCACTATGAGGGTTATTACAGACACAGACACGAACCACAGTAGAATTAGAATAACATTTTAAGATACCAAGGCTGGGCATAGGATAAATTTAAAATAGGTTGTAACTGGATAAGAAGTTGAATGTGATTATGTGGACAGAGAATCTAGGTAGAAGAAAGAAAAGGGAAAATTTTTGGCAGGTAACATTTAGAACATCTAGATGATAGAGAAGGAAGGTTGGGTCACAAAAATGAGCACAATGAATACCGTGTTGCAAGACTAGAGTTTACTGCACAAAAGGTAGAGACGGTTGGTTATTTTAGGAGAATTTAGCTTGAAAGAAGAAAAAGGAAATATTTTGTAGTGAATCTTTCATGTGAAAAGGATTTCTTACTATAAGTAAATCTACAGTGATAAATTAGAATAAATGGTTGTTAATTGACAATTAGTTTTGCTCAATAAGGAAGTATCTTTGTGGAAATTATTTTGATCAAAAAGTTAGTGAACTGCACAGTAAATATAGAGTTCGTCCATATTACAGGTATGCCAATAATTCAGGAATATTAAGAGGAAATTCTGTATTATACAGGACTTTGGACTCGATGACCTCTATGTTTTAACTCTGTCACTCCTTGTGTTAATGAAAACTGGTAATAATGCTTTGATGTTATTTAATTTGTTATATTCTAAGCTATCTTAGGACATATTTGGCCTATCATAGACTCTGGGGGAGAAGCATTCCAATATTTCAGATATGAAGCTTACTTCAAATGTGTAGTGAACTTTGGAGAAGACTGGTGACAAACCTTCTTGTACGTCTTTCTGGAAAACAAAATAAGACAGCATAAGGTTTCCTCCCTCTTTTCTTTTAGCTATAATGGAGACCAACACAATAATGCTTAAGCTATCATGCAAATCCATATAACAGCTTGGAATTTTCCAGAATTTATATAAACCTTAATAAATTTCTATTTTGCCTTACATGTAAAAATTATCAAACTCAATCAATGGACTTAGAGACATTTAGAATTATTTTAATTTCAGATTAATTTCAGATTCAATGATTCATTGTTCTAAAAATGAAAGGGGTTCTTTGGAGCACCACTTTTGGTGCGATTATAACAGTGAAAAAAGTCAGATTATACTTAGCTAAAACCATATGTTTTCTTGACCATATCAAAGATTCTCAAGAATGGTAAGCCCTTCCAAAGTGATATGAGATACAGTTTGACCTTTAACAGTGCTCAGAAGAGGTGACTATGCAGGAAAGTGAAGAGTCAACTAAGAGTTTAACAAATCCTTAAAGGCTGTGTGAAATAGCTTACTGCTTTGGAATAGCTGGAAGTTCAAGACAAGGAGCATTTGCAATCATTTGTGAGCTCCTCTACATCAAGAACTAGTTCAAGGGAAAAATGAAGACTATCTAGGAAATTAAAGATTCTTTCAGTAGTGTCGGGAAACAGGCATGAAGTCCTGCCCACTTTAGTTGATCCTTCTCTTACAAACAAAACCCTTAAGCTGCTGGTTGATTGATTAGGAAAATGAAGGAAGATACTAGGGGGTGCAGAACATCCCCTGTCACCTTGAATTTATGCAGAATTTTCTTACTTTGGGGGAAGAAGAGAAAACAAAATAATCAGGTTCTGGAGAAGAGGTTGGACTTTGATGTGAATGTTATTACTGATGAGTATTATATTATTATATGCAATTACTATATAATTATTATATAATTATATGCAATTACTAATTGCATATAAAAGGCACAGTTTGGTAGCCATGTGGAGGAGGGGAAAGAATGCTCTGAAAGTTCCAATCCCTGGGCTCAGGAACAAAGCCTATGACTGTGATTAATTATTACATTATAAGAACTCCCTTAACTTACTACAAAAAGGTTTTAAAGTAATCAAAAGCAGGGCTTTGTTGGTGGAGAAACAAAAGCATTGAGTGAGACCCTCTGTAGCATGACAGGCAGGGAGTTTGAAAACTGAGGGAAAAATAGAAAAGTTGTAAAACAAACAAAAAACTCTGATACTTGGACACATTGCTAATCCATGTAGTAGTAGACTCATTGATAATCCATATAAATTCCTGGAGGAATTTAAAACCTGAAGTACCCCGTCATTAAAGATAGCAACAGCAAAACACAAAAATTCAAATGGTTTCTAGATTATATCAAGCCTACATATTAATTGCATACCAGAATATCGCCGCCTATTTCCAGTTGTTAAATTTCCCCAATCTCTGGTGGTGTTCTACGTATGATATATAGAACAAATGATCTACATAGTTAGCATTCAGTCAAAATTTAGAACTTAGGGGAGGGGAGCAGTGAATATATTAGGATCAAGTTAAAAATAATTGTAAAACAATCTATTGTCGCTAACAAATGAACAAAACTACATTAATAAATGATCCAGGTATTATGAAAGCAGTCAAGAACTTTAGAATAACCAGGTGTAGCCTATTTCAGGATCCAGTGAAAAATTTAGACAACAAATATGAAAATTTATGAACAAATGAGTTAGGGAGATGGCCCCTATATTAGTCAAGTATAAAATATACATTATATATTTATATATTATACATATTTATATATAATATATATAATATATGAATATTATATATGACTATATTATACATTACATGCAATACATATACTATATATTACATATAATTGTATATCTGACTATATATAAATATATATGAATATATTATAAGATATATCATATATAATATATGATAGATGTTATATATAAAATATCATATATAATATATAATTTGATATGCACTATTATATATAAGATATAATATATATTCATATAAGATATTTTATATTATCTATTCATATGTATTCATATATATAGTTATATATACTTACAACATTTTATAAAATATAAAATATTAGATATCAAGAATTTCTTAATTGGGCTCATTAGCTGGTTGAGTACAAGAAAATTGTCATTTAAGTTGAAGAGATTTCAAGGAAAATTATCTTAACTGAAGCCCAAGGGGATAATGAACAGGGAGAAAAACCAGAACACAGTATCTAAGAACTATCAGAGTTAAAGTTCTGGAAAAGAAATTTAATGAGTAAAGAGTTATTTAAAAAGATGCCACATTACCAAAATTTATGGAACACTGTTAAAAATTACAGAAAAAAATATGGCTTAAAGTTCATTCTAGGTCAATTAGAGAAATTAAACACATAATTAGAATCCTTCCCATAAAGAGAATTCCAAACAGATGGTTTCTTTGGTGAAATTTTGACAAGTTTAATGAAGTCCTTTCAGGATACAGAGGAAGAGTTCTATAAGGTCAGCTTTAGTCCTATATCAAAATCAAATCTCAACATTACAAGAAAATAAAAATAAACTGTTTCTTTTAATTATAGATGTAAATATTAGCTAATTGAAGCTAGAAATATATGAAAAAGATTCTACCACAATCTTATTTATTCCTGTATATAGCTTTTAATTACTAAATAAATGATAACAAAAACGTATGCCCATCTGTATGAATACAGGAAATGCAGTGATGACATGATTCCAAACATTTGACACTTATTTATATTAAAAAGTTTCAGTAAACTAAGAATAGAAACTTTTTTAACCTTGGAAAAGGCAGCTAACGTCGGGCACGGTGGCTCATGCCTGTAAGCTTCAACCTATGAAGCGGCGAGAGCTAGGGATGGTGGCTCGAGTCTCACAAGAGGCAACACAGCGAGACCTAGTCCCAAAAAATAGCTGGGCGCGGTGGCGCGTGCCTGTAATCCCAGCTATCTGGGAAGCTGAGGCTGGAGATTGCTTGAGTCCGTGGTACCCCGGGCAACGTGAGCCTGTGAGCCTGTGGTTCCTTAGACAAAAATAGTGAGAACTAGTCTCAAAAAAAAAAAAAAAAAAAGGCAGCTAACTTCATACTCTACATAACCTACAGTCTTTTGTATACTTGTAGTAAAATTTCACAAAGATCAAGACAAAAGAAAATCTGCATTGAAATAAAGTAAATCTTTCATACATAATGTCTAGAGTGTGAAGGGTTTACCGCAAAGAGGTACTTGGACGCTTTGTGGTACAATACTTTTATATCTTGCTTCTAGTCATACTTACATAGGTATGTGCATTTTCAAAACTAGTCAAACTGCAGTTAGCATTAATGTATTTTATATAAACGGAGAAAATTGTTTTAACAACTAAGACAAGTGAACAGATGACAGAAAATAAAATACATGTAATCAAAGGAAGAGTCAGTACTTAGTACTCCTGTCTCCATTTGTAAAAGATAAATGTAGAAAATGAATAAATTGAATATGTTAATGAATTATAAATTTATTAGTTGGTGGAAAATTAAGATCAAAATGGAAATAAGATCATTGCATACACCTCAAGTTAATAACAATTTTTAAAGTTGAACTGTATCAAACATTGGTGAGAAAAATGATCAGTATGAATTCTCATAATTGTGTAATGTATATGATCCTGATGAAAAAATATTTGGTGTTACCTTGTAAATATGACTTTAGGTATATAACCAGAAAACCCTGTGCTCTTATCTTAGATAAATGACTTCAGATTATCTGATTGAGGACTAGTTAACAATGAAAACAAATCAAAATCACATGGAACATGGTAAGTAAATTCGAAAAACAATAGTGAGTGAAGTATATATCTTTAGGAAACCTAAATTTGTATTACTAGTAGACGCACTACAAATACTTTTAACCAAAGTATGCCTCTTAATTATGGGAAAAGAAATGGGAAGTGGCACAAAAGCAAATGGGTTACACTGCAGTATTTTGTTCTTGAACTTAATGAGTTCTGCTCTATTGTCATTTAGTGTGTGTGTGTGCGTGCGCACTTGTCATGTATTATCTAATTCTGCAAAAATTCCAAATAAATTTTAGATCATTTGTTACCTTAACAACCCTTCAATGCTCTCTGTCTTACTGGGATTATAAAGTATGTTGCCTAGTGATTATCTTTCTTACTGAAGATCTACTTTCATTTTTCCTTCTCTAAGTCTGGGAGTGTTCCATATATAATTGGTTTGACTTTTAATTTGTTATTTCTGTTTTGGTAGGCTCCAATTCTGTAATTGTATTTGTATTTTATTTTCCTTGTGATATGACTTATCGCCATAATATCTTTGACTTTTCCTTTTGCAACCTTTCAATTAGTCCTTGTGACCTAGTAATTTTATCCTATTTTCTTTGATTTATTTTTTTGCTCCTTTCTCACCTCTTCTATTATGAATGCAAATCAACATTGTGACATTTTTCTTCTGAATCATATACAATCCTTTACTTTAGTAATTGTGTCAAAAATACCTCTAATAGTGAAAAAAAAATACTTTTACTTTTCTTAAATATTAACTTTCAGACACTATATTATACTAAGGATACTACATATACTATTCCATTAATTTTTAAAATATTGTTTTATTTTATTATCTTCATCCTAGTGATGAATAATATGAACTCTAGGAAAATTAAATGCAAAACATTTGTATGGTAGAGGGTTGACATGTAAATCTATTTGATTTTGGAGTCATGGTCCTAAATATTGTCTTTGCTGGCACTCTACTTAAATTATGTTTGAAATTGGAATTACTGAATATCTAATAATAGATCTGTTGTTAATATGAGTGCTTCAGTTCTTTAAAACCAAAACAAAAACTTAAACACATGTTATAAAAAAACTTATGTTTCCATTTTCTACTTACAGATGAAATATTCTTCTTTATGTAAGTGAATACAGTTAGATTTTGGAATCAGGGTGGGGGAAGTGTGAGAATATTATTCAGCTTTCTTTCCTGGTTGATTTAAACCATTTTAATAGATCCCATGTTTTTTTAGTTATCTAGTTGTCGCTTCTGAATCTAGCTGGTAAAATACGTAGGGAATTTGTAGCTCTTTTCAAACCAGATAGTTGTTTCATGAAGTTAACTATGAATAGGAGCATAGAAATTTTTGTCAGTTCTGAGCCACAGAATTTATAATTACTTTAACAGTTACTATATTCTGATGTAAGATTGTCATTAGTGTTGCTTTCTTTCTCTAAAGTTAAAATTTGCCATGTTAATGAAATTTTGGAGATAATACATTAGTCAAAGTTTGGTTCTTTCACCTATATTAAAATATTGTTCAAGGCATTTTTTTTTGAAAACTTACAATTACTGTCTTACAGTTAGACAATTCAGCACATGTTTCTAAATATCGAACTTCAGAGTATGATTCTAAACTTCCACTTTCTTTTTGCCAGTGAGTAAATACATTCATAATTTGCATTTGATAAGCATCCATTTATTTGGGAAACATTAATTCTCTTCTAGTCTCTGAAAATGATAGATAGTATTACAATGTTGAGAGTGATTATACAAAATATTGTGCAACTTTCAGAGTATTAGTGAGATCAAAGAGAGGGAAAATACTTTGATGTCAAAAAAAAAAATGAAAGTGTGTAAATTATCTACAAACTTAGTAGCCAGAATGTGCAGCCTTAAATAAGTCAGGCCTGAGATTTATTCTAAAACCTTTGGTAAGCAAGAAAAATCTTTGGACATCTAAATTATCCATATTATTCTGTAATATTTATGCCATATTCAGCCTATATGTTATTCTTTTTGAAATAATGTGTAATAATATCAGTTTGGAAAATAAAAGGCAGTATTTTTCAAATTGCTGCTATTTTTGACATTGATAAAATGTTATCTAATGTACTTGTCAAATAAATAGAAAGTGCAAGGCTGTGAATTAATAATATCACAGTCTGCACTCACTTCTTATATATTTACTATTGATGCTTCATAGGAAATGTCATATAAAAAGCTCATTGTTTTAAATGAAGTTGATCTAGAAAATCACAGACACTGTGACTCATTCATAAAGTAAATTAGATGTTGGCAATAATTATTTTCTAGTCATGATGTAAAGACAATATCCCTTTAATGTTTTGCCAGCTTTAAATCATATTACAAAATTTACAACAGTCAGTTATGTCTTTCAAAGTAAAAGTGCTGCAGGCTTCATAGATGACTATCATGTTCAGATTTCTATTTTTAGAAATTAGAAAATATTTCAGATTCTCAGCAACTTGTATATAAAGATGTATATGACAGTTTATCAACATTGAGATACTTAGATTATTAAAATTTATTGATAAGAAGATTACTATTACCTCAAAAGTATATCTATATCAGTCAAAAGACATAAATGATCTAGGAATAAATTCTTAATGTACTTGGTAAATTTCAAATCTACACTAGGAAAAATAACTATCACAGAGGTGAATCAAGCTGAAAGAAGTACTGAAAATGGCACTTTTATGAAACTTAAGACAATGTAATTGTAAATTCTTTTCACAGTCTACATTTCAAACCTTCAGATTCAAATCAGGCTCAAGAAAGAAAATGGAGTTAGAATGAGAGGATTATACTTTGAGAAGGAATATATGTATTTAGATATTTATGTGGAATTCATGAGTTTTTATATATATATATATCCTTTATACACACACTGTGTTTGATATGCATAAATCAATATGTAATGGAAAAAGAAATTGTCGCTTGTGAAGAGCCAGGTCACAGGGAACAAGGAAGGACAACAAGAGCGACTAACTGGGCTGAAGAGGAAGAGACTAATGGAAGTATGCACCATCCAACATGTTTATTATATTTCACAAGTCTTATTTAAAGGGTGAAAAGAATGGTTTATGACTAGTCAAACAAGGGGAATAAGTGGCTTAAGCAAACTTAGACTAGATAAAACATTAATTCCTGTGTGATACCTAGGGGCAGGGGATTCAATAAAGAGCTTGCTGTTATCTCTTAAAGAATGCCACTTAGGGTTAATATTAGAGGAATGGAGACACTGCTGCCCACCAGAGGTCAATCATGTCATTCTGTCTTCAGTTTTTGAAGACAGATAAGAGTGAAATGAAGTTTTCTTCATTCCCAGCATGAGTCCTGACTGGTCTCAGTCTGCAGCTTCCAACAGTCACTTGTTTTTGAAAAATTTCCTTATATAATTTTCTCTAAGGGTATTTTGTAATCTATGCAAGTCTAACCCTTCTTTGGAAGAACAAACTGGTCTGTGTAATGCAGACCGTGTTTAGATTCCCAATAGAAAGACCACATTTCAAAAGTCTGCCTCTGAGTCTATCATTTTCTAACACTAAGCGACTTCTGCTCTTTTAACTCTTTTATTGCATTAATGGCTCCATGCAATCAATCAGCACTTAGGAATCTGTAGGTATTATACAAACACTCACTGTGTTTCTTTGTTTCCTACAGTCTTTCACCAAATTGTATAGGTTGCACATTTTCACCTGTTAGGAACTGTCCCCTCATAGTCATCTTTATAATAGAGTTTTGTTCATGCACTCGTAATCTCTTCAGACTAATAAAATGCTTCTCTAATCACCGAGTTTTCATTATATTGCCTTGCATAACAGCTCATGTCATCAGCTGAAAAATTAGAAAATCATTAAATTGTCCATAAAATTTCCTTAAGATACTGCATAACTTGGCCCTTGCTTGCTTCTTTCATAAGATCTCTTCCCAGGTTCTCATCCTGAACCCTCAGTGTAATCCTTCCAAATTTCATAGTTTCCTAACAATACCAGCCTATTTCCTAACTGAGTTTGTTCCTGTTCCTGTTTCTCTTTGCTGTAAGTTAACCCCCACCCCACTCCACTCTCAAGCTCTCCACCAGGCCCCTTCTCTGACATAATCATCTATCAACATTCAGATCAAATGAGTGAATCTGATAACCCTCTTTCATGTGTCTTGTATGTATATAGTCTTCCCCAGTATCTGTGACATTATTACAGGCATCTATTTACTTGTCCCTTTGCCATGATCACATTAAAACCTTTCATATGTAGCTCTCTTCTCCATGTGTCTTTGTATCTCCAGGAAATTGCAGTTTCAGAAGAATACTAGATGTCTATTAAATATTTACTGAGTTGATAGGTGAAGTAGTCAAAGGGAATACCTGAGTTTCCAACAGATATTTCAGATGGACGTTATATTTTTTGATTATTGTTGAGAGGCACTGTCTGAAAGGAAAAAAAAAAAAGCTTATTTAAAATTGAGTGGGAAAACAAGCCGGGCACGGTAGCTCGTTCCTGTAAGCTTCAGCCTATGAAGCGGTTGGGACTAGGGATTGCGGTTTGAGTCCCGCTCCAGCAACACAGCAAGACCTAGTTCCAAAAAACAGCTGGGAGTGGTGACATGCGCCTGTAATCCTAGCTATTTGGGAATCTGAGGCTGGGGATTGCATGAGTCTGTGGTACCCCAGGCAACTTGAGCCTGTGATTCCATAGGCAAAAATAGTCAGACCTAGTCCCCCCCCCCAAAAAAAAAAAATTAAATTAAATTAAAAAAAAATTGAGTGGGAAAACAGCGCATTTATCACAAGTTATCTTTCTAATTCTTAACAGAAATGGCTTAAAAATGGATAATTCCTGACATAATACTTGAACCATTTCAGATGATTTTATAAATTTGTATAACTTAGACTACAAACATCAAATTTAGAACTTCAAAGAAAACTTTGACAAATTAACTAAATGTCTCAAAGATAGCTCATTATATCTAAACTGCTCTTTAACTCAAAATGTTAAGTTTCAGAGTGATTCATAAGCAAATAATGACTCATACTGACATCCGGAAATGTTAAGTATACAAATCTTGCAGAGAATTGCTTTCAGAATTAATGACATACATTTGTAATAGATGGGTTTGTCTGACACCAAACCTCTGTGTTTTTTTTTTTTTTTTCTTTTGTAAGCCTCTCTTACTGCTCCAGTTTTATTTCTAGCTTATATGGAATATATGTGAGCTGAGCTTAGATCTGTTAGCTCTTTCTGTTCAAAATTATTTTCCCAAATATTATTTACTTTGTCTTCCCTGCAAACTCCTCAAGGACCTGAATAATGAGTTAATAGTGATAATGGAACAGAATGAAAACAGCCTTGTTCTAACAGTCTTTTCACAGTGTTGGCTTTTGTCTCTTCCCAAAGTAACAACCACTTATAAATCACAGGCCTCCTCCAAAACAGTTTAAAACAGTCCAATTTCAAAAAAAAAAAAAAAAAAGAAGGAAAACATAAACAGCTGGGATTACATCAAACTAAAAAGTTTCTGTACAGAAAAAGAGATAATAAACAAAACAAAAAGAAACTGACTAGGAGAAAATTTTTGCCCTCCAGATAAAAGAGTCTGATAACAAAAATCCATAAGGAGCTCATACAACTCAACAAAAACAAAACAAAAACCCACTCAAAAAATGGGAGAACTAAAAAGATACTTTACCAAAGAGGAAATACAGAGATGGTCAACAGGCTTATGAAATACAAATTACAATCACACTGATTGGGACAACAACAAGTGTTGGCATTGATGTAGAGAAAAAGGAACTCTCTGACACTGCTGGTGGGAGTACAAACTGGTACTGTGTGGAGGACCCTCAAACAATTGAAAGTGGAGTTACCATTCAACTCAGCAATCCTGCTACTGGGAATCAACCCAGAAGACATGAAAACACTAATTCAAAAGGACACCTATATGCACATGTTTATTGCAGCTCTGTTTTCAAGTGCCAAGATATGGAAACAACCCAAATGCCCCAAACCAATGAATGGCTGAAAAAAATGTGGTATATGTGCATGATGGTATACATTGCATCTATCAAGGAGGACAAATGTATGTCATTTGCAGCAAGATGAATGGAGCTAGAAGGACTTATATTAGCAGAAATAAGGAAGAGAGAAAAAGAAAAATGCAGGATGGTCTCTCTTATATGAAGGATATAGGGAAAAACAAATAAAGGAATAAGAAAAAATAGAAACAACCAACAGAACTGAACGATAGAGCGAGATAGGAGGAGAGGGAAGAAAGCAGTGAGGCAGAAGGTACAAAAGAATAAAATGGTTAACAGGTGTTAGGGAAATGTAAAAACCCCAGGGTACAAAATAATGACATATATAGATATAGATATAGATATAGATATATATATAAAGTCCAGTTCAACCAGGGAGTTTCCACTTTGTAAGAATTTGTCAGATTTGATAGATCTATAGTACTTTTTTATTTTAATATCAATTTATTTTGAAGCAAGTCTTTCTTAATAGACATCTCAATGTGAACCTATTCCTGATCCATGTAAATAATTATAATGAAAAGTTGCATTGAGTTATGTCTGAAATTCTTACTAGTTGTACCCATTCTGTGATTTTTATGGTGTGAAGCTGGATATTTGGGAGTGAACATAAAGAAAGGCAGACTTAGAAAGATAAGTTTATAATAAGCTTGCATATTTCAGACAGACTATTTTCAGCTGTGAACTAAGTGGTCTTGGGCAAGTTATTTAATTTCCAGAAACTCAGTTTCTTATATCTGAAGGAAGATTATATGTATTTTCACAGAGTTAATGAAGAAAATTAGATGAGATGATGAATGTAAAATGTATGATTCCATAAAGTGATAGCTTATTAATGGTCACTAAAATGATTTCAGCTCATATTTTTAGAACAGGCTTTCATATATATATATATATATATATATATATATATAAATTTTTATTTTGGATTGTTTGTGAGCAATCCAACCAAATATATATATATGCCTGTTATAAAACTACATAAAACCATATATATATATATATATATATATGAAAGCCTATTATATATATCCTTTTTCTCTCTTTTTTTTTTTTTTTTTGGCTTATTCAGTTCAGAACAACTTTAATTCCAGATAAACTCAAACTGTAGCATACCTCCCAGCTTAGCTTCCTGGTAGTTCTGTTTTTCACTGATGTATGTATATGTATAGATAACAGAATCAATTAGGATATGCTAATTTGCTGACACTTGAGTTTTCCAATTTGAATTCATGCTTCTCTGTTGATGATATACTAGGTATTTTTAGGGAATTACAAGAAGGAATTTAAAACAGGAGATGGTGGCTTTCAAAATAGGAAAATTAAATTAAACAAAGAGCTTAGGTGACACATGCATACTTGTACTCTTTAAAATGAATGTGAGAAAAAAATCTTTGACATTGTAACCACTAGTAACAGTGATATTTTAAAATGAATATGAGATTGTTCTGAAAGGTGCTAGTGACTCTTCAAATATATCTGAATAGCTGTGAAAAATAGATGACTATTAATAGAATTTACTATAGGGAGATATCTATTAAAAGTGCATTATCTTCCACAGAATTAGTGAACTAGTGAAAGGACAGTTTTTACAATCAGCTGAAAAATATTGTGATTTGGCATTTGAGAACTAAGCCAAAAAGTAGTCTTGGAGCAGAAATATCTTACCTGGATGCTTTCCAAATATGCATAAATTCTAGAAGTTGATTCAGATAAAACTGACTGTGGTCATCTTCATGCTGTAGA
Source organism: Uropsilus gracilis (assembly GCA_004024945.1). NCBI lineage: Eukaryota > Metazoa > Chordata > Mammalia > Eulipotyphla > Talpidae > Uropsilus > Uropsilus gracilis. The sequence continues at coordinate 93,199 of PVHY01003381.1, forward strand.
CAGCAGAATATATTAATATTTATAGTATGAATAGAAATGAGTGTTAGATAAAAATAGGTCTATAACTTCCTGCTGTCATTTTATTCACCTCTTTGATAACCCTCATTCATCATTTTAATACTTTGTTTTAAAGACCTTACAAGATTCTTCCTAACTGTATAAGCATCCTTTTCAAAAGTAAGTCAGAAAGCTGAGCTTTGTTAAGGTTAAACCTGAAATACAGCTGAAAACTTCTTGGCATCACTACAATAAAGCACTTAATTTTTCTGAACAGAACGGCAGTTTCAGACACCAATTCTCCCCCCACACATGCACATTTTCTTTACATTTAGGACACACCATGGTCATCTAAGACTTGACAATTTGCCTGGTTGAACTCTGATTTTCTGCTGTTCCATGTCTTGCTACAAAAATGTCAGTCTAAGAAATCTTTTTTCATGAATGCTAAATTGTATTAATGACAATTCTTGTTAGCTATAAAGCATAAATAATATAAGGTGAAAACTGTGTTTTCTCCAAGATAGAACAATAGCTGTGTATGTTAACATATCAATCCTATGATGCATATGTATGTGAGCATGTATGTAAATACATGCAATGCAAGTACACACACACCCCTCTTAACCTCTTGATTAGCTTTTCTGCAACAATCATTCATAAAGAGCCCATGCAAGTCTGCAAAAGAGAATGCAATATATATTATTCTATAATAATTGTACCATTTCATCACAAGGTGGCCATAAATTTTAGAGCTGAATGAGTCCCATAGTGCCTAGAATGCATGTAACCTTATATGTCAACATACACACACACATCGATTTTAAATTGCCTATTAGGAATCTGACAGAAGACATGAGAAGGAAAACTTTTATATTGTTTTATGTTAAGGTAAATTAATTTTTATTTTGGATTTTTTGTGAGCAAGAAGGATGCTAAGTTACTTGAAAAGACTTGAGATTGAACACATCTCATGTCTTAGATTTTGGGATCTGTGACTATAGTTCTAGAAAAAAAAGCACAAACAACACATGTAAAAATATAGTTTGACCATTTGCGCTGAAGCTCACACCCTAAACCTTTGAATTCAGCTGACAGATTCTATGAATATTTGTCAAATATGTTGGTAGCATAGGCTTAGAATGTGGTAGCTCACTGACTGGACTAATCCAAGCTCTCTGCTTACCAGTTCCATGAATATGATCTGGGAAAAGTTATGGAACTTCCTGTGATTTCTTTATTATAATAAAATTTTAGTAATATTTGCCACATGGTATTGTTGCAAAGATTAGATGTAATAGAAATATTGTCCCAGATATGCATCTTATACCAGGATGGTAGAGTTTCAGAATAAGTCTGTTTATATGAAACTGAAACGGTAACGTTTTGTGAGTTACTACCAATGAGATAAGTAATCTTTTGAGCAGTATGCACCTTCTAAACAAGAATACAAATTAGAACAATATATTTTCATTTCTGTCTTGAAGTGAAATGTGATTATTTTAACATTATTGTCAACATTGAGGACAATTTGAAGACTCTAAATTTACTTGATATTAGGGTATTCATTGTTGTAATGTTTATTTCTGGTGATTTCAGTGTATAACCTTGAAACTGTCAACACTACCTGAACTGGGTAGCAGTTCCAAAGATATTTCTGAACAACTCTCTTATGGCCTCATTATGTTATATTCGCCTAGATATATTATAATCTAATGCACCACCTGACACTTTTTATGATGAAACACCTCAGACTAGAAAAGTTTCATGCTCTGGGTATCTGTTATCTGATGTAAATGACAGGGTGATGGTATTTTTGCTTAAAACAGTAAATTGGAAGAGTCTACAGATAAAACTTCTAAAATACCAAAGTTCGCTGCTTACTGTGCAACTTGGATTCTAAGTAACTCAAGACATTTCACAGCAGTAAAATTTATATGTAACAGCATGAAACTTTGTCATTAGGAAAAGACAACAAAAAGCCCTTCCTAGATAGTTTATTAGAGAGGGGAGAAGGAGAAAGAGAATATATATAGATTATCCTGTTTTAAATAGTGTTGACACTTCATTAATGGAATTCAAATAGATCAGGAGTTGTGTTGTTTTTCTGCCTTCAATGATTTTACCACACATTTTCTATTCTGTTTACCTTCTGGTGGATACATGGAAGCTGTGAATGTTGTCACTTTAATAAATTTCTCACAAACTGTTCTTTCAAGAAACTGGTTGTTACTATACTGAGAATGCAGTAATGTAGTCATGCTTCAGTTCAAATTGTCAACATTTAGAAATATTTGCTTCATTAAATATATTCAGATGAACAGGTATTCATTATAACATGTATTTCCAAATTGGTAAAATTTCATAAGGATGGAAATATTGTCCTTTAAATAAATGATCAGTTTGCTAATTGAAACCAATGTCAAGAAGTCTTACCGTTCGAGATAATTTTCCTGAAGCATTCCTGTTTTTCTGCAGATGAAGTTGAATAAGAAACTTATTTTTCTGAAATATTTTGTGACTCCCCAAAGAGTAATCACTGGAGAAAAAAAATGAACATAATTATTTCCTCCCATAGAATCCCAAAGCATGTGTTTTCTTTTTTTTTGAGCTTAGCTTGATGTTTTATAGACATTATGTTCATTTTTAATTAATAAGATAATACAATTATTTCCAAACACATTGTTACAAAATTGTTAAATATCATTGGAGTGGACATAATGTGATACAGAATACATATTTGAAGTTAATTTCACCCATTCATCTGAAAACTGAGGGCAAGATACTTTTGGGAGGTCCAAAGGAGGGCACAATATATGCTTAGGAACTGTTGTATCAGCAAAATAGTGCTGTGTGATGGAGATGACATAGGCTTTAAAGACAGATTCACTGATGCTGTGATGTTTAAAACAGTATTTTCTGCTTTAGGGTGGAGATATTAATGCTTACATCAAAGGGTTGAAAAGGAGATTAAATAAAAATTATTGCTCATATTTTAGAATTTTTTTTCTTTCCTTTCCCACTTTCTTTCCCTCTCTTTCTCTTTCCCCCTCCCTCCCCTTCCCTCTTCTTCCTTACTTCATTTCTTCTTCTTTCATCCTATAAATGAACTCATGTCTTTGGGATAACATCAAAAGTTTAGTTTTTTAAATATATATATATAAGAAATCAAAATTTCTGTAGATTCATTTATTTATTTTCCCAATATATATTTTATTACAACTATCTGCTGGTTACTGTCTTAGGAACTGTTAGTTTACTTGTCATTTAAGATGAAAGCCAAAAGTCTGAATCTTTGAACAAGAAGTATTTCTATTTCCTATTCATAAGTACTTCATACTATTGAAAATATTTTTATGGCAGCATATTTATACATACTCAAAAATAATATGCTAGTATTTCAGATTTTTCTTAAGGGCAAAAAGAAATATTCTAGATCACCTTCAACCAAAGAATACTGTTTCTCCTCTTAGAGCTCCTTGTAAATTCACCTTTATAAACATTATTGTTTCATCAAAATACATATCCTGCTGTATAGGATAGTGTCAACTTAGAAATAATCAAACTAATATAATTAAGAAAGTATACTGAAGAATAGGAGTAATTGTAGAAATTATGATTTGAGTCCTAGGCACAACTGTGTCCTCTATCAGAGTGATGAGGTAGAGGAATTTTAAAGGATCAAGCAGGAGAATGGCCTATCTAAACATTTAGTCAATACATTTGTTTGAAACTTCTAGATGGGTTGGCAGGAGTCTTCAGCTAAAGGTATAGTGGGAGGTCTTTTGTAACAATCAGCAGATGGCCTCTGTTGCTTTCATAGTCATCTATGAGGAGAGAACATGGCACTGTTCTTTTTGTAGACATTGATAAGGATAAATTAGTGAATGGATAGTTAAATCAGGTTGCTAACTTTTCACATAAAGGCTTCAACATAACAACATAGAGGCAAGATAGAGTTTGACTCAAAATAGTGTTTAAAGTAGTGACCTTTAAATTTTCTTCATTCTTTTGTATAAGAGGTAGACATAGAAATGTATTATGAAATACTACTGTCATATTAGAAAAAAATGAATTTGATTTTGCAAATACTGACAATCATGCTTGTTATTAGCTATTAGAAATACTTTCTTAAGAAAGCTCACTAGTTAAGCTACCTTTTAATTTTAGGTTGACTAAAAAATGTAAGGTGAATTTTACAAAGTACTATAATGGTATATAGCATTTTTCAAATGGATGTGCATATGTGCAGATGTGTATATACACATTACTTTGTCATTTTCCACCTAAAAATATCTGTGATTTCACATCTTCAATATCTTTAATTTAGTAAGCTTCATAACTAATAAAAATGTTCTGCTCAAAATTGTGTCTCTTGCTGAATCAACTTAGATATTTTGCTTTATTCAGTCAGTACTCCTCATTGTTATTATAGTGATTTTGCTTACATGGTAACCTAGAATAAGAAAAAAAAAAAAAACTTTGTTACTTGGAGAGATAACATAGTTTAAATTCTAAACCTAGGACTTACAGGAATGGGCATGGAATGGTGAGTAGAGGATGATCATGTTAAGAACAGGCCCTCAATATTATATAACTTAATTTTGCTTAATAATGACTTAGTACTACTTAAAAATTACTTAATAATAACTTACTTAGAGACATAAATCTTTCTGAAAATGGATAGAGGTTTAGGATTTCAAAGAAAGAAGAGGGACTTTACATGATGTGCAAAGAGTAATTGATGTGATGAAGACTCTATATTCAGTAATTGTTTGCTTTACTATATAGATACATTTCTCCAGAACAATTATTTGTGATAATAACCCCAGTTCCGGATAAAAACCTTATTTTCATTCTTCTAGGTAGTTAAGAGTATACTAACAGTTCCTCAAAATGAGGCCTCAGTTGTGTTGTTGTGGTCTGTCATGAATATCTTCGTGAGGCCTATTCATTAAGACACTTATGGTTTACTGCTGATAGTCCATTCATAATTAGTTCAGCAAAAGCTCTTATGTGCCATGAATTTTACTGTTTTCCACAGCAACTGATAAGGAAAGTTAAATTGTAACTGAATTTTAAAGTAGGACATACCCCTGGGACTTTCAGAGAAGAACATGCTTAAAGCATATAATTTAAAGAGAGAAATAGAAATACTGTTAGTAGGTGATGGTCTAGAAAATAAGGGATAAAATTATAACTAACATTATATTTAATATATATATATATATAAATTTTATATACATGAAGAAAAAAAGTTATGTGAGATACATGATACCCTTGAACATGTGTTTGAGTCCAGGTGAAGGTACAGCTATTACTACTTATTCAAAAGAGAACGGATGTAAGTACACTCCAAGAAATAGTATTTCTAATCCCCAGGTCTTATATCTGAACTCAGGTATATTCAATAATTATCAAACTTTACTTTCTAATTCGCTTGAAACATACATTTTTAGTTATGCTGTCATTTAAATGCTTCTCTCCCAAAAGAACGCATTTATTTTCTTAATGTCCTATAGCAAAATGGGCATGTTTATTGTAGATATTTTATAAATATCTCTTTAAAAAAGAGAGAGAAGTGAATATAAATAATCTGAAATGTAATTCATTTTCAGTGTGCATATAATAGTGACTAATGTATAGGACTTCATTTGTTCTCTAAATAGAAATACATTGTTTAGAAAAGACTCTTTTTAGAATAGATTTGAAATATACTTATTTTAACAAAATGCGTATATTAAATGTAGTTTGAAAATATTGTCAAGTGTGGCATGTTATTTGTAATGTGAAATGTGAAGATATATTTTTAATAATTTACAAATTTTGTGTTATATTATGATAGTTAATGTTCATAAACTTAGTGTCATATTATTGAAGATAATATTTTTAGCCCCAGTCCTTTTATTGTCATGTAAAAAAATCATGATTTATAGTGAATACACTTTTTCTAAGTCTTTTTGCATAATTGTAATTTTTTCTTAAGACTATAGAATCAAAATTGCTGAAATGTCTTTTTGGACACATTTCTATAGGTTTTTGACACCATTTTGTCAAAATCTCCTTTAGCAAATGCTATCTCAATGTGTATTTCTAGCAGCTATTTGAATATTCTGTTTTCCACAGAATTTCACCAAAGGTATTTTGATAATTTGATAGGCAAAAAAATGACATTGTTTTAATTGTGTATTTATTATTGGTTGATAAACTCATTAATTTTCCATTAAGAGATTATTAATCAAATTTTTAGACATTTTTTCACTGATAATTATCCTTAAAAAACAAGTTTAAGTTCATTTTATATATCATAAGGTTATGTGTATTTTGTCTCATGGGTAGTTTCTTTTTTCACTTTATATATCGTAAGGTTATCGTAAGTGTATTTTGTCTCATGGGTAGTTTCTTTTTTCACTGTTTTGCCTTTAAAAGATATTGATTCTGAGACACAGGGACAGGACAGACTACTCTCCAGAGCCACACTAGGCAGGTAAGCAGGAAGGATCTCAATGCTTTGGCCCTGATATTCAATATCTCAGGACCTCCTGTTGGGTCATTAGGGTAACAGGAGCCAGTATATGTTCCTGACAGTTTCATGCTTGCGCTAGTTCCTGACCTTGGAATTCTGGCTCTGGATGCCTTCATCCTTGGAGATAGTATCATGCAGGGTCCAGGGGGCTGTCACTGCTGTTTAGCATGACCCTGTCTCTAGTGGTCCCTGCTGCTATGGGCAGCTGAGCTCTGAACCTTGTCTCCTTATGCAGGTACTAGGATGACCACACAACGCCATTACCAGGGTCTCCATCTTAGATCTGTCTTGTTCTTCCCAGGCCTTCTTTTCTCCCTCATCTCTATTTTAAAAGACCAAATTGGTGACACCCAGGAAGTTGTCCAGATTCTGTTGAGGGTTATACAGCAATTTTTATGATTTTCCTCCTAACATTTGGTGTCAGTTGAGTAATACATTTATCCTTCAATACTATCTAGCCCTCGGACAAATCTGGCAAAGCTACAGAAGCAACTTCAACAACACAGGCAAGCAAATAGAAAGAGGCAAATTTATTTAGAAGAGATATGAGAAAAGGGTTAGAACAGAGAAAAGGAGAGGAACAAAACATAGTGGGATCTCTGATGGGCCAGTGAGGAACAAGGAAGCTGGGAATGCTGTTAAGCTTCAAAGATTTTTATACCATTTCTCCTTAATGAGTACAAAAACCTATCAGTCTCTCTGTGATTGGCTAATGCCACCATATGAGGGCTCAGTGTCAGTTTTCAGCTCCTGAAATTGCCTTGTCTCTGCCCACAAAAGGCCCATTAGTGCCTCATCTTTCTGAAACTAAAGATGCCAAATTGTTTCAGATTTGGCACCCATAGTCTAGAGCATGGCTAGTTAATCTCCTTTGGAATTTGCTGTCTTTGTTCCCATTCTTCCAATCTCTAGGGCTGTTTCTATGCTGCCAGATCTCCATTTTCCTCACTACAGTTAGAGGCTCCATTCATACAGTGGAGAATGAGACAAAGGGTTAGGCTACCCTCCAGGGTCAGCCTAGGCAGGTAAAACAGATATGAGAAAACAAACAAACCCCAAAACCAAAAAACCAAACCAAACCAAACAAAACCATTTTGGTACTCTAAGTATCCCTCAACTTTTTCTTTTTTAAAAAATAATTTTCTTATTCCTGCCATCAATTCCTCTCTCTTCTGTGAACTACAGTCTGTTTGTATATAATACAAATTCTGCCCTTAACATAGGGCACTTAAAACCTGGTCACATGGCTTTATGACTTCCTTAGACAGAGAAGAAAGGGAAGATTATGTATGAAGCATCTGTGAATTCCCTGTGACTAACCAAATACCATGCACGCGTGTGTATGTTTCTCAGTTGGTGTCGAACTGAACTGTTAGAATGCCTAAACCTCATGCTTGCAGACACCCACAAAACTGCATATATTTTCTGTTCTAGAGGTAAACAAATAATTAGAATTTAAAAAGTGACTATTATTATCATTCAATCAAAGTTAAACTATACATTTTTGCTCACTGAATTATTAATTATGTTACCAGTCTTCCTCTATAATAAAATTTTGAGAACAGTATTCCAGATATTTAAGGACATATTCTTCAGACAAACTATACTGGCCTAAACTAAAAGTGCTAATTAAATAAGTGTACTTTAGCTGCTTGAACAGTATTGAAAATTCTCCTAAATAAATCATGTCATTGCAGGTAAGCTAGTCATCTTTAATAATAAGAAAATCCATGGTATGCACATAATCTGTTCCCATTAAAGGATAAATGAGTATAATTAATTTATCCACGTACTTGGCAACTTTTCTACGTTGGTAAATCCCAGGTACGTGAGTCTTTTGATAGAAATAAATGAGCACAAAAGTATTTTTGAAATCTATATTATATATAGAGGCAATGAAAATGGGTAAAATGACATACCACATTTTTAACAGTAATTCATAATTATATGAATGCTTTTCCCACTTGAGACAGTATATAAGATCTATTATAAATTTTCTCTGTATTAATACCTTGCCAAATTTCCCTTTCATTAATATTTTGTTTTTATATTTTTCCTACTGACAGTATTAAATGCAAATATGTGTGTTTTAGTGTCTTATTCTATCTATGTTAATATCTAATGTTTTGATATTAACCAATATCCAAATTTGTATTTAGTATCTTTTATATTGAAATGATAAGTTTTATTAAGTAGTCAACTTATGATGGCATTAACTCAAATATTTCTCCTTGCCCTTTGGAAATATGTCAGAACCATATGTTGGTAGAAGGTAGTAAGTTTAGTCATTGAGTATATTGTGTGTGTTTTCATATAGACAAGGGAAATCTGTGAACATAGTATGGTATGTGTGAAATTTCATTTACTTATTTTGTTACTGGGAACACAAAATTCACGTTTACTTGCATGAAATTGTTACGGTCTTTAGAATTTTGTAGAAGCCCAAAAGAGAAATGCAAATGGCAGTTCACTTTATTGACTATTTTAGTTTATTGCTTTAATGGTTAAGAATACCTATGTAATACCAGTAGAGAAATACTTCCTTTTTTTAAAAACTGTGTTATGTTTCTTTTTGAGAGCTCTTAAAAGAATTTTGAGACAATTAGGTAATATGATACACTAAGGAAGAGGGATTTTCTGTCAAAACAGAATTTACAGTTGACACGAGATAATCTTTTCTAATGGTTTCAAATGAGGTGGATACATAAATAACCGAAGAAGATATTTTAAAATGCACTCATTTATTAAAAAGTTTTCATGTTCATAAACCCTTGTGACTTTTAAAATCATAATCTGGATTTATCAATATTCTAGTATTCCAAATCAAAAACTTTCTTACTTACATAAGAACTAATGTTTTCAATTGTGCTCAGTCCTTGCTAGTTTTGTTACAGAGAAGGTAGTTTGGTTTGTGTATGAATGTCTTGGTTTGGTTTCAAAACTGAAATTCTCATGTTGTGGGAACTTTCTTGCTCCTGGGAAAATTGAGATGACTTGGCATCCTAGTCACAGGTCCCTTAATATATACATGTTGCCATACATATATAACATACACAATAAAACTAGCAATAGAACTATCAGTATGACTCATAAAATTTCACATTCACTTAAAGTGGAAGCTTATTTAACTTTATTAATTGTAAGAATGTTATTTGTACAAAATATAAATAAAATAAAAAGGAATACTGTTGACTTGAGTCAACAGTCATCAAAATTTACCTTACTAAGATACTTACTTCTGTAAAAATTCTTCACAGCCACATATGCTCAGAAGATAATCTTTGGGAGATAACTGATCATTTGTACAAAGATGCAGAATTTCTACAATTAGGTCTTTGATAAGATAATTAGCTAAAAACAAATATGAACAAATAATAGAATGTTAATAAGAATTTACCACATATTGCCTAGGAAAAGGTGTCAGAGCACAAAAAAATCATACATATATTATGAACTACATTGTTGTTTAGCTCCATCACGAGGAATTAAAATGAGATACATTTCATTTTATTAGCCTAGAGTTGTAGATTTTTTTAAAATATTATTTGTGAATATTATTCAGCAATCAAAAATGATAAATTTGAGGCATGTGTGTAATAAAATGGAATGACCTATAAGGAATCATGCTAGAAGAAATAAACCATTAAATAAAAGAGAAATATGGGATGATCTCACATATATGTGGGATGTAGGGGAAATAAACTAAAGGACAAGTAAAATTGAAAAAATTTAAAACTAGCTGTCAACAGAACTAAATGGAAAGAGCAGGGGAAGGATGGTCACAAGAGACTAAGTTCATAGTTCAGGGGGACAAGGTGATGGAAGAATCCTGGAAATAAAATGATGTAAAAATATATATATATGTAAAATATATGTGTAAATATGTGTGTGTAACCAATTAAAATAAAAAATATTATTTGTAATTTTTATCAGCTCTGTGTTCATATAGTATAGTACAATGTAGTACATTCCTCCTCTTTAAAAATCTTTTGTCCATGATAGTGCTGTACAAAAATTGCTCTACTGTGGTTACCCTTAGAGGCTAAGGAGGTTCCAAAGTCATAGTCAGGCAAGTACTCCAGTAGTATATTCTTTCCATTTTCAGCATAAATGAGAATTGTTACCCATTCATAAGGGTACCCTTATGACAAAAAGATTCATAATTAACTGGAATCAATATTTTTAGTGTCCTTCCATTAGTTAATATTTAAGTTCATGGAGTGATATTTAGATAAAATATAACTGACATGTGATTATTCATGTTTTGTCACAAACACCTGGAGATAGTATAGGCTTCCCCATCATTTAATTTATCTACCTGAACATATTCCACTTTGCTCAGTTTCCAAATTAAAAAGTATATATGTACCCAGTATATATGTACAAAATATATAATATATTATATGTATAATATATTACATTATATATATTACATATAAATAAAACCAGGAATCTGGTGTGAGGCTAATACTAAACATATGTAGACTAATGTGGTCAACACATTTTAAAGACTTAGTAAATTATAGCAATGAATGCTTACATCAAGAACAAGAAAATCTCAGAAAACAATCTAACTGTATGCCTTAAGGAACTAGAACAAAGAACAAAGAATGCACCAAATTACCAGAAGAAAGAAAATAACAAGATCACAGTAGAGTTTGATGAAATAGACACTAAGATGACAAAAGAACTGCTTCTTTGAAAAGATAAACAAAATCGGTAAGCCTTTATTTCTACTCATCAAGAAAAGAGAAGACTCAGTAAAACCAAATACAAGAGGACATTTCAGTTGATATCAAAGGAATAAAATCATAGAAATCCACTATGAACAATTAAGCACCAACAAATTTTACAACTGAGGAGTAAATAGAAATGTGCAATGAACCAAGAATTAGATATGAAAAATATTTGAACAGATTGATCGCTACCGAGGTCATTGAATTACAGTAATCGAAAAGTTCCCACCAAACAAGAATCTAAGACCACATGGCTTCACTAATGAAGTTTATCAAGTAATCAAGGAAAATTTAATGCCTTTAAAAACTTTACATAAAATAGGAAAGGGAGGAATATTTTTTAGAGAAGGAGCAATAACATTTCGTTTATCTTCTAGTTTTCTGATTGAGGCAGGTTTTTTTTTTTTTTTTTTTTTAAGAACAGGTTAGCAGGAAAAAATTCAATTCTGTACATGCAGAAGCCAAAATAGGAATGCCTATAAGGCAGGTTGGATAAAAGAGCTTATATGCTATATAGAGATAAGAATAAGGATATAGAGAAAAGGGTAATCTTGTGCAATATTGGTGGGAATAGGTTTATGTAATCACTATTGAAAACAGTATGGCAGTTCTGCCAAAAATTCAAAATCGAGCTAATTTACAGTCAAGCCATCCTGATTTTGGATATTTATCTGAAACACTCTCAAACACTAATGCAAAAAGGTATGTATATCCTTATATGCCTTGCGGTGTTATTTACAACAGCCAAAATTTGAAACAATAAAAGTGTCCTTCACTGGGTGAATGGATAAAGAAAGTATGGTATATTGCCTTTGGAGTTTACATACAAACAGATTGGAACATTATTCAACCATAAAAAGAAGGCAGTTTTCCCATTCATTATAGAATGAATGAATGCTAAGGGCATTCATTATAATTAGTGAAATGCCCGAAGGAAAAAGACAAATAACATTTATGATGTCACTTATATGTGGAATCTCAGACCAATGCAAACTGAAAGGATCAAAGTGAAACAGAAAATAAATGAGTTTACAGACAGAAAAGACTGGTAGATTAGAGGCAAGGGGTTGGAGATAGGCAAAATGAGTAAAGGGAATAAAAAATACAGCTTTCCAGTTTTAAAATAATTTATCAGTATATCATGAACCCATTTCCCATCATGTACAACATGATGACTATAGTGAATAATACTGTATGACATGTTTGAAAGTTGCTGATAGTAAATCTTAGGAAATCTAACATAAGAAAAATTTGTAAGTGTATATTGTGACAGATGTTAACTAGACTTAGTGTGATGTTTCTTTTACAGTGTATACAAATATTGAATCATTATGTTGTATACCTGAAACTAATACAAAGTTATGTGTCATTTATATATCAAACTAAAATTACATTTGGGATAGTATTCAAATTAACAACAATTGCCTTAACAGGCAGTTTATTTAATCAGAATAGCATTTCTGATTATATTATTTATTTATTTGGTAATTGATTCTGCATCTGTCCCATTAAATTAAAATGTCAAGGTGGAAAATAAACATTTGCAGTTGAGATCTACAATTGGAATTGTGTTAGTACGAAATTAACAGTAGTTATTACTTCATTGAGCACTTTACTAAGTGGTTTATGTGCAATATTTTGTTTATCATACATTATATATATATATCAAGTTTTACAGATAAATTGGTTGATTTTCAGAGCCTATGCAGTTTACATACTGTGATAAATTACATGCCTAGAGTCTGACCTAACCTAACAGATTCCAAAACTTGTGCATTAATTCTAAAATTAATTGCAAATATCTGCAACTGATTTTTACTTTCCTGATTAGGACTCACTTCAGGTTCTGTCTTGGACAATATTATAAAAATCTTAATGAATATGTCCTTCTTCAACTTTTGTGGAACTGAATGTGTGGACATACTATTGAATAGTCTTTGTTTCCTCATATTCACATGTTGCCCATAATTTCCCTTGCATATGCCATTTTATAGTGTCCAGAATCATTGTGACTTGTTATAATTACATGTTTCTGAAATAGTTTATTACTAATAATAACTATTACGGGATTCTTATAGTCTATATCCATAAAACGAAATGCAACAGTGTGTTCTGGTGACCCTTAGTAAAAATTTGAACTGCTTTCTGCTATTGCTCTATTTCATTAGTCTGATTTGGATTCATCTGCAATTGTGTATTTATTTTGCTATCTTCTATGGTTTTTCTTTTCCTGCCATACCTCTTTGTGTCTGTACCACAAAGTAAAAAGGGATGAACATAATGCTGGATAAAAAAAAGTAGATTTATGTTATTAAGAATTGTTTGTTGAAACAAATGGTAAAAATAATCAGGGAATTTCGAATTGTAAAAGTACTTTGATATGGGAAAGAATATTTAAAACATACTGATGCACATTGCCTGACATAGAACAAATTAAAGAAAATATGGCAACATGCAAAATCTTGGCTACATTGATTGAGAAGTTTGATAGACCCCCCAAAATGATTAAATCTTTGAACCCTTTCAGGGAAATAACTCACCAGATAATTTCTAGAGACCAGGTGAGGCATTATTAGAGGCCTGTGCATGAGTAGAACCAGTGCTAGGAAGAATGGGTTTGCATCAACTTATTGCCAGCAATATTGCACAGGGTTCCCTTTTCTCCATATCCTTGCCAATGCTTGTTAGTTCTACTCTTTTTGATAGAAAGCAGTCATTCTCACAATATGAAATGCTGTCTCACTGCTTTTTATTTGCAATTCCGTAATTAGTAATGTACTATTGTTAAGTGTTTTCTATGGAAAAAAAAGTCTGTTCATTCTTCTGCTCATTTTTAATCAGATAAAACAATCTAGCTATTATATTGTCTGAGTTCTTTCTATAGTTGGAGTATTAACACCTTATCAACTATATAATTTGCAAAAAATTAATAAAATATCCAAAAAGTAACATGAAAGGAAAATTTAGTCTGGCTCTTCCGGGGTTGTTAACGTGAGCTTTTTGAATGGTAGCTCCACGAGAAGGAGCAGGCTGGAACAGCATCAGAGCCACACAGGTTTGGGCCATGCCTCGGCATGCTCCAGTGGATCACATTCCTGCTGTGCCTATGGGGATCTTGGCCTTTCTCTTCCAGAAAATTGTGAAACAATCATTAGTCAGGATCTAAAGCTGTTAGTCTAGCTTGGCTTCTTTTCTCAGCCTGGTGGGCCAAATTGTATGGATAGGTATTGAGGACCTGCCAATTGGTGATTTTGTCCACCTGTTCAGATGGGACTTGGGACAACTTTTATCCTATCAGCTCTCAATTCTTTTACCTAGGCCATCTTTTTAGGGGAGAGTATTGCCAGAATACTATGTCAGGAACATCTCTCCAAAAAACCCAATTCACTTCTGAATGATTTGACTAGTTCCAGGACTGCAACCCCTGTATTTATATGGAACATTTGTGAATTCATGCTTGATTACAATCTTTACACAAATAATTTCTATTGCAGTTGCATGCTATTTTTGTACTTTGGTTTATCTCCTACTGCCTCCTTCATCTTAACATGTTTTATTATTTAAAATCAGCATATCTAAACTTTAAATTATCTTACTCCTTGAAGCCAGTCATTGAGAAACTATGCATTCTTCACAAACATATTACAACCCAGGAATTTCTATGACTTTTGGAAACTTTATTATAACCCTGTGTCTTTATATTGGCAGCTGATATAATTATTTCCCCACTTTGTTACTCTCTCATTCCATAAAGTCCTCCTCAGTCTGTTGATACATATTTCCTACTGTTTTTGAAAAGGCTATGACCCATTAGAGATTCTTATTACACTGTTCTACATCTTAAATATAGTTGTCATTCTATATTTTTATCTCTGTTGAGATTTAGGTACCCTTGCTCTTTTCTGAATATTACTTTCTCAGTTGTGATTTCCACTATGCAGGGTTCCAGTTCCACCATTTTATCCCCCTCTTTTCTATATATCCAATGTTTCCCAATTTAAAATATTTTTTATTCCTTAAAAATACCATTTCTATTTAATCTTCACAGAATTTCCCTTTTTCCATTTGATTCCCTTAAGATATTACTTTTTCATCACAAAGAAGATAACTATTTTTTTCCTTGTGAAAACCATCATTTATTATTTTGATCAGAGGAAAAATGAGACTTTAAATGTGGAAAGGGTTTGGAATGTTACCATATGAATTTAGGAATTTATTTATATTTGCTTCAATTCTTTTATATGTTTTAAAATGTAGTCAATTTCTATAAACATTCTCAGTTACACTTTCATTTTTGCAAACTGCCCTCTAGCATCAATATTTTCAGGTCACAATTTGCCTCCTAAAAGACA